>PYAF01001858.1:467859-494473 GCA_007407185.1 Glycine tomentella
CTCACGCCCTACAATAGGCATGAAATAGACAATCAGAAACGGTGTTCAACCGTTTATATGGAAGGAAACACCCTTCCTTTCATAATCAGTTTCTGTCTTCTAACTTAATGTTCATCTTAGCCCAGCTTCTACTAGGCCATCCATTGACCCTCAATGGTCTGCCTCAGTCTAACTAAGGCCTCAGAGTTCCTTTAAGACTTTGAACAACTCAATTCAAAGCTTTACTAATACCAAGAACCAACAATTATCCAACTCAGCCAAACCAGATATAACAACATGTTTTCATTGTTCATTTGGCCTTATGAACATCTTTTGTAAAGGTACTTAAGTTAATACAGGCCATAGTACCTCTGATTCACACACACTTCTTCCTTCCCAGAGCCAAACTCAGACTTCATCACAATTCCAGTTTCAAGGTTCCATATCTCTCAGAACAACCTCCTGATTATTCTTTTCTAAAGAACCTAAGCCTAATTCCAGCCCTATAGTCAATTGGTTACTATTCACCCACTCTCCCATTCCACAAATTAAACGGTTAAAACGTAAGTTTCTTACCTTAGATCAGTCGAGGAAGGCTGGAGAATCCTTTCTCCTAGCTCTGGTGTTCTTGAATCGCCTCCTTTTCCTTTCCAAAGCTTAGCTTTCTCTCAAGAACTCAAGGAATGGGGTTCTCTCAAGGGTTAGGCTAAAATTTGGCTTCTATTTGGTTCCAATCAAGGTTATAGGTGATTAGGAGGTGTTTATATGGTTTATGATGAAGGTTTGAAGCTTCTAAGGTGCATTAATGGCGGTCCAGGCTCAGGGAAGAAGAGGAACAGTGGTTTCCTCTAAAAAAACGCGAAATGGCCTTTTATAGGTGGCCTGACCGACATACCGCACCACTCTAGCGCCCTTGGCGCCAAAATCCAGTGCATCTGGCGCCCTTGGCGCCACTTTGGCGCTCCTGGCGCCAGTTTCCAGCAACTGTAGCGCTCCTGGCGCCACTTTGGCGCTGATGGCGCCAAAATCCAGTGTATCCAGCGCCAATTTCCAGCATCTGTGGCGCTCCTAGCGCCACTTTGGCGCTAATGGCACCAAAAATTGCGAAAAGTAGCCTTCTGCTATAGTGCCACGCTCGGAGCACCAAGCTACAGTAACTGCTACAGTAACTTTTTTTTTTAGCCATGGTTATTATAGGTACTACATGGAAAAACCATTGGTATTAATCTTGACGATGATGATTCAATCCTTGATACTCGTGACACTCAATTCTAGACACAAATGCCTAACGTCAACAGAGAAGATCTTGTTGACGACATTTATGCAAATCATAATGATCATGATGAAGGAGAATTAATTAACATCACTTAATGTAATTTTTTTGCCTTGTTAACCCCACCTTATTTTTACAATTTCACAAGTAACCTAACTTGTCACTTAAATTTACTTATCTTTATTTTTTAACAGGATCATGACTATACCACCGAGCTCTCCTCCTTGTCCAGATTCAGCTCCTCCTCTTCCCGAGTCAGCACCTCCTCATCCTGAATCAGCACCTCCATGTCCTAAGTCAGCACCTTCTCCGTCTACGATGAAGAAGACTAGGAAAGCAACACGTCTGAGGTCACTGGCTACCAGACTTGCTGGTGGTGACAGACTGGTGGTCCATGTGGATCCTGTCACTGGGAAGGCTGATGGTCCTCAGGCAAAGAATTTGAGGATGTATCTAGGGATCGTGGCTAGAGATAAGGTGGATGTCACCATTGGTAACTGGAAGGAAGTTCCTGTTGCGCATAAGGAGTTGATTTGGGAGGACATTCAGGTAAAGGATTTTATATACAATGACATTGTTTGAAATAATACAAATTAACTGTTATTTTAAATGTTAAATTTGTTTTTTGTATCGTAGGCTAAATTTGATATTCCTGAAGCTTCCGATCATTGGACAAAGAAGAAAATTATGCAGACAATCGGAGAGCGATGGAGGCAATTTAAGTCAGACCTAACTTCTAAATGGGCTCTGGCACAAGGCAAGGACTTCGATACCGACATTGTCTGTGAGAAATACTGCATCAATAAGGAGAAGTGGCAAGAAAAAGCTTCATGAATTATTGGATTTTGTAGAAGAAAGTTGCAAGAAAGGTGAGGTTTTGGATATTGGTGAGGCTATTTTTACAACAACCCTTAATTTCATTTCAACCACTTTGTTCTCTATGGATTTGTCTAGTTATACATCTGAAAAGTCTCACGAGTTCAAGAACATTGGAATGAACAAGAAATAATTTTCTCGTAAGTATAATAATTTTTTTTTCACAATTCAAATTGAATGTTACTGATGCAAAGATCAAGGAAAAAGAGAATCCAAGGTCAAATTTTACATTTTACTCTGTTCTATTCTATTACTGTTGTTAGGCATCATTGTTTTTAGTATGCATAAATATAAATTGTGATGGTTCTACGAAACTAATTTATTATTTTTTTTCCATATATAATAGTCAAGATAGACCCAATTCTACTCATACTAACCACTTGTTTGGTTAGGCATCCTATTTCTTATCTTCACTATAAATTAAGGTATCTTGTTTAATTCTGTTTTGATTTTTTGCTTTCATTTTTAATTTATAAACCTGCTATTCTTATTTTTAAAATTTTTTATTATCATTTTTTTTAGATTTTAGTTTACTGTAATTTTTGTTTGTTTGTTTAAGTTCTTTTAAAATGTGTTATTTTTTTCTTAAAACATTTTAAATAACGTTATTTTTACTATTCAAACATTATTCCCGTGATCCTGAACCGATCTTACCTGAGATCGGAAATCCCAAGTTTGTCTATGAAGAACAGATCTAATTATATTAGTGTCTATGATGGATTTTTTTTTTGTATAATACTAATCGATAGGGCCTCATTGGTAAGTGCTACAAGATCTCGTACATTTGAACTCATCGTTATGGACCCAAATCCATTAGTATGGGACATTTTCTTTTCCAAGTGAAATCCCCTAGTATATGAAAGAGTGAAAAAGTGTTTTAAAGTATTTTAATGATAAAAATTAAAATAAATATATTTTGTAAGGATTAAAAGAAAATAAAAATAAAAACATATATTTAACCCTTTTAAATATTTACACACCAAAAGTGAAAACGACTTTTTTTTCCTTTCTATGAATCTAACATTAGGTGAAATGATTTGAATCAGGGGACCTAAATAGCCACCACAACATAGATGATTATGACTATCCAGGAGCCAATCCAAAAGACGATCCTCGTATTCCTCGACCACCACGTCTAGGCAAGTAGTTATTACATGCTCCTTGTAATACCTTTGCGGTTGTTCCTTGTAAAAAAGACAAGTCACCACTTTTTTGACTATTTTGTCCTCATGTTAAGATATTTTATCTTGCTAATTACACTACATTGGAATGAACAAGGAGGAACTTGTGGGGAAGCATTGCTTCCCACCACTTTTGTCATATCCGTAAGCATTGCCATCTTCATATACAGTAAGTGAAGAAGATATATATGTAGAAATCTATGATGTCTTCTCTTTTTCTGTTTTTTTTAATGTTACAGTTTCAATATTGCAATCCTGATAGTATGCAAGCCTATGGTTGAAGCAAAGAATGCCGAAGAGGACTTGGTGGTATGGTTTTCAATCTAGCTCCTTTTCCAAAATATCGTGAAACTGTTCAATTAGCCTATGGTACTATTTTTCTCCAACTCCAACTACTTTGTAGTGTTGTATTGGACATGCTATCTGATGTATTCATTGCAATAACTGCAATCTATATAACCTAGAATTTGGTTTTATTAAAAATATATTACCAACTCCAAGGTTCATTACATGTTTAGAACATAAACTATTTTAGTGAATCTGGTTTTCATTTTTTAAGTTGGTTCGGTTTCTATTTTAGTTGCTTAATGATTATTGTAATTGTTGATTAACAATTGTGGTTTAAATGTGTTGTTTTTCTTGTTCCATTGTCGAAGCTCGGGCAGCTGGGTTTTCTCAGGAGAATGGGACTCTAGGTGACATATGGGAAACTGTCTTGGCAAGTGATCTTGTGATCCTATTAATTTCTGGTTCTGCACAGGTTAGTTAGTTCAACTGAATATTGTAATAGTTTTATTTTGATTCATCTCTTGTTTTTATTCTTATGGAACTATTTGATACTCTAATATTGTTTAACACTCTGATAATTTATGGTTAAAAAAAGACCTTTTCCTTTATCAATTATATGTTAAGGGAATAGCATCTAGCAATGCCTTCGTCAAAAATCAAATAACTAACTAGAACACTAGCACTCTACAATTGCATGTGATACTAACAAGCAAGCATGTCCAATTAAATTCTACCACTGACATTGCTTTTCACCAACTAGTTTTAAATAAAAAAGTTATAAATAAAAAATCTTATTCCATATTCATTGAGAATCTATCTCTCTTCCTAGAAGATCTCAAGTTATTCTTTAATGGAATAGGGGGCATAGAACTTAGCCTTCTTACCATTTAATAATAAAGATAGAAGTAAGAAAAAATTACCTTTGCCTTATACACTTAAAACACCATTGGCCACTGGTACTGAAGTTGCCATGTCACATCCCTGAAACACAAAGATAAGCAAAGAGACATACCAATATCAATTGGAGCAAAAAGAAAAGGAAAAGAAAAAAGAATGAGAAAGAAAATAGATTTAAATTGATTAGGGGCTTTTTCTGTCCTCAACCCTTTCTATCCCATGAGATTGGGAAGGAACACCAATGATCTTTGACTATTCTCAATGGAGGCATTAAACATATATTGAACTGTGTGCCAAGATTATAGAATCAAGGGTTGAAGAGAAGCAAATTTCCTGCTTATTGCCCCCTTAGTAATATGAAAGTTGTTATACATAGTGAGTTGAATGCATGTGAAATAAGACTGTTATGTTTTTAATTGATTTGCTCCTAGTTCCACTGCTGTAAATTTTTAAAAGTCTAGGCATTGAATTATAAAATTTAAAACCATAGGGGCTTATTTAAATAATTAATAAAACGGTAAAGTCCTATATATTAATTTCAAAGAAATATTGTCATTGCATGATAACTGTTATTGCAATTTTCAGTTCATGTGTATCCATTAGCATATTTTTTTTATGGTAGCAATACAGTGTAAGCAAACATTGATCACTATGTAAATATTGTGTGCTTAAAACTCTACTGTCATTTAATTCAATAAGTTTTAAAAATATACATATCTTGTATTACTGTAAGCCTAGAGAATGCTAACAATAATGTAGTTCTTTGCTCCAACTTTGGTTGACACTAATCCTTACATGCATTTAATTTTTTGTTTCTGGCACTGTAGATGACCCACTTCATTCATCACATATTTACATTCATAAGTGGGTACGCAGTTGGGTTTAAAAGATCATGGAAAGTCTCTCTAGTGGTATTCTCAGTCACTCCATTTACAATGTTTTGTGGCAAGGCTTACAAAGCACTTTATGGTGGCCTAACAGCAAAATAGGAAGTAAGATATAAAAACACAGACACTTTGAATACACTATCACTTGTTTCTTATAATAAGAACCAGAGGTAGTATCTATATATATTATTAAATTTGATATTATATGTCTTAACATTTTGTTCATTCCAATTTTATTTATTTTGGCTGAAGGCTTCTTATAGGAAAGTTTAAATGCATAAGTTGATTTTTATTTATTGGAGAAGTTTCATTCATTTTATCTTTTTATTTTTTGTTCTTATAAATAATTATTAAAAAATTTATTTACACTAGGCCTTATTAATTTTCAACATTTATTATTAGGAAGAAGTATAATTGTTTGCTGCTTGTGTGAAGAAGTAAAATTTTTTTTAAAAAAAGATATTTTAAGACGGTTCTCCAGAAAACCGTCTTCGAAAGTAGACTTCTAAAACAGTTTTTGCAAAAAAACCGTCTTAGAATCCCTTATTTTTTAATTTTTAAAAAATACATTCTAAGACAATTATCTAAAAAACTGTCTTAGAAAGTAGAATTCTAAGACGGTTTTTGCTAAAAAAAATCGTCTTAGAATCATTAATTTTTTTTAATTTAAAAAAGACATTCTAAGAGGGTTATCTTCAAAACCGTCTTAGAAAGTAGACTTCGAAGACAGTTATAGGCTTGGAACCGTCTTTGAATCTCTCATTCTAAGTCGGTTCTTTCCAATAACGATCTTAGAATGATGTAAAAAAAATTTCAAAGACGAATTCTAAGACGGTTGTAGTCTAAGAACCGTCTTAGAATGTCCCATTCTAAGACGGTTCAATAACCGACATCAAAAGTCTTACCTTTCAACGACGTTGGATACAAAGACGGTTGTAGAACCGACGTAGAATGGGTTGTTGAACCGACTTAGAAAGTCAGTTTTGCAATAGAGAGGGTCTCATGACATTTTGGAAGGGAGGCTTCATGACAGTTTAATTTATGCAAAGGGCCTCCTGAAAAATAGAAGCTTAGTGACAATTTTATGCAGCATGATATTTGGAAGAAGAGAAATTTCATGATATGGATATTTCAAAAAGCTTTCGTTTTTACTTTGGAAAGGAAGTTTCATCTATGAAGCCTAGATACAAGATACAGATATACTATAATTTTTTTAAAATTAAGGATTCGACATGTCCTAGATATGTTAACAAAAAAATATAAAAAATATATGGATGTAAAATAAAATACAATAGTGTTGGTGTTAAAATTCAATTATGCAAATGCTCGAGTTTTATTAAAACACTAAAATTATGCAAATTCTGTTTTAGCATACATTGCAAACACTTGCCAAAAAAATAAATCGCTTCGTTAGAATAACATCCAGAACTATCAGAAAGGAGTTGCCATGCTTGGAGAAAAGGGAAGATGTATGTCGTGTTTTTGTTTATGTTTTGAGAAGAGAAAAGGAGTTGAGTTTTATGTATGTCTAGACCTTTTTCATTTTAAAAATCATAGAGTTAAAATAGTAAAAAAAATCAAAAGTGGCTCAAGGAGTATCAAATTCTGTAAGCGATGTCTAGACATCTTGAACTGTATCCCAATTGTGTCCTACAATTTTCTTTTTTAAATGAAAATAAAAAAATTGGATACTTCTTGGATATGTATTGGGACACATTGGGGGTGTATCAATGTCTGACACGGGTACGACATTGAAGGTGCATCATGTTTTGAATTGTTTTTGTGTGTTTGCAACCTATTAATATCAAATCATTTTCACATTTTGAGTTAAGTTGGCTTTCTTTTTATTAAAATTAGAAAATTAATTTTGCTTAAACAATACAACGAAAAGTGGCTAAAACATTGGGAGGTCTTTTGCAATCAAATGTTGATGCAGAGTATTGCAATGGAATTTTGAACAGCAACATGTGGGTAAATAATGAAGTTTTACCAGCTTTATGCATAAGTTATCTTCATCTTCCACCACATAAGATGTTTGCCGATTGCTCAATTTTTCCTAGACTACATTTGTTGGATGAAAGGAATTGATTCTGTTATGGATGACTGAAGAGAAAGTTATGGAATCAATAGGTGAAGACTACTTCAATGAATTGTTATCTAAATCTTTAATTGATAAAGACAAAAATGAGGGAAAGGAACCGTTTCGAATGCATGAACTTATTTATGATTTAGCCAGACTAATCTTTGGTAAGAGATCTTGTTACTTTGAAGGAGAAGTCCCAATAAATGTTTGCCATTTGACATATCCTCAAAGAGAGCATGATGTATCTAAAAGATTTAAGGGCTTGTATAGGCTAAAGTTTTTGCCCAATTTTCTACCATTGTATGAATATGGATATCGTCCTAATTGTGTATCAAAAAAGTTGACACATGATTGGCTGCCAAAACTAAACATTGTCCTTGTTTCACTATAGAAATCTTACTGAGCTTCTGTTGTATAGAAAGTTAGTTTTGGTAACCTTCCTTGCTTCCACTTTGACCACATAAACCGTTTTGTTCACTTGTTTCACAATGTGTACCCGAAAAACACAAATTCATCTGAGGTTTATTTTATAATGTATAACTTAATACACAGATTACAAGTGTTCTAATCTCTATTAAAGAAATTATTTTAATGTTTGATGATTAATTAAATTAAAGAATTTAACATGATCAAATGATTAATTAATTTCCTAAGTGGAATATTATTATTTTTTTGCTAGCATTGAAAATATAAATAATTTAAAATTGAAAATATAAATAATATAAATAATTTAAAATATTTGGTGAAATAAAGGAAACAAATGTGAGGATCTTTTGTTTGACGTAACCTTTACTTTACAATTTGCAGACTTTGAAATTATCAAATTGTAAATCTCTTACAGAGTTGCATGAACATATAGGAGATTTGTTACTTTTACTATATCTTGACCTTTCTTATACTTCCTTCAATCACCTGCTTGAACATATAGGAAATTTGGTAAATCTATGCCACCTTGATATTAGAGGCACAAATTTGTCGGACATCACAAATAAGCAAGATTCAAGATATCTGTGTGTTGACTTCTTTTGTTGTAGGCATATAAGATGCAATAACTTTCAGATAATTAAGATAGTTTTCTTACTTACAAGGTACGCTTTTCATTTTGAGGCTACAAAATGTTGTTGATCCCAAGGATGTTTTTCAAGTTGACTTAAAAGAAGAAAGAGCCTATTCAGGAGCTTAAGCTAGAGAGTGGAGCAGTGAGACAAATTTAAAGAAACTCAGCATAAGATACTACAGTGGCATAAGTTTTCCTAAATGGTTAGGTGACTCTTCATATTCTTATGTTATATTCCTTTGCATCACTGATTGCAACTATTGCTTTTCACTTCCATCATTTGGACTTCTATCAAGGAGTTTGTGATAGAAATGATGAAAATGGTGAAGACATTTGGTGAAGAATTCTACTGCAACAATGGGGTCCCTTTCATTTTCTACAACAAAATGCTATCAATCAACAAGAACAGAGACTATTTCCTACTTATAATTTCTATTTCCTATAAAATGTTGTTATATTAGACAATGAAACAAGATTACTAAGAATTCATGAAAATTTAGTATAAGTTGAAAGTTTATCTTTATAATGATATGAGATTGGGAAAATTGAGATAGTTTGTTTTTTTGTTAAACACTATTTAAACTTAGAACAATATGCTATCACATCACGCAAAACATAATTCGATGGCTGAATAGAGTATAAGTAGTTGTGTGAGTGAAAAATATCATGAAAACTTTTATCCGTTGAAAATTGAAGCAGCACCTTGTATGGATGGATAATTATGTCTCTTTGTAGAGGAAATAAAATTATTTATTAAATTTATTTTAAATTCATAGATAATTCTCTGCATGTTGTAAAAGTTACTTGTGGATATTAAATATGTAGAAAGTTTATTGTGAATTTTCCCGCATGAATGTTTCCTGCAATTTTTTTCCACAAAGTCCATCTAAACTTCATGCAAATTGTAGATTCGCATTAAACTTGTTATCCACAATGAAATTAGTTGCATATCAAAATCCACAAGTAATTTGTTTCCTATGAATTTTTCATAAAAGTTTTTTTTGTAGGAAATTCTACATCTAATATGCAAAATTTTGGTAATGAATCCTCTTGCTTCAAAAACAAAAGGGGTCCAAGAAGAATAAAAAGTGGGATTAATAAAGGTTGTAACAGAACATATAAAGAAAATGTGAAAAAGTTAAGATATCTTATAATTGTGATTTTCAATTTTTTTACAAATTAATGTGATTTCTCATTAGTGTCTTTCTTTCTATGATTTGATCAATGCTTAGACAATAAGGATGCTTTTAAAACATTTTGGGGTTTTTGTTCTTAAATTTTTGTGTTATGGTCATTTATGGAACAATAAGTTTATTTAGAAATGATTAGTTGAATCTATCTTATTTAATAATAGTACTAGTATAAATTTCGTTTTTGTTTTAGTTGTGAACTGGAATTGGAGTAGCTTGGATTTTGAAGGAGAACTTCATGTCAGTTTTATGAATAGGGTCTCATGACATTTGGAAGGGAGGCTTCATGAAAGTTTAATTTATGCAAAGGGCCTCATGACAAAGGGGAGCTTCATGACAATTTTATGTAGGGAAGAAGGGAAATTTCATGATATGGTTATGTCAAAAAGCTTTTGTGTTGGAAAGGAAGCTTCATCTATGAAGCCCAAGTACAAGATACATATATACGATAATTTTTTTGAATTTAAGGATTCGACATGTCCTAGATATGTTAACAAAAAAATTATAAAAAAATATGGATGTAAAATAAAATACAATAGTGCTGGTGTTAAAATTCAATTATGCAAATGCTCTTGAGTGTTATTAAAAGACTAAAAATATGCAAATTCTGTTTTAGCATACATTGCAAACACTTGCCAAAAAAATAAATCCCTTCGTTAGAATAACATACAGAACTATCGAAAAGGAGTTGTCATGCTTGGAGAAGAAGGAAGATGTATGTCATGTTTTTTGTTTATGTTTTGAGAGAGAAAAGGAGTTAAGTTTTATGTATGTCTAGACCTTTTTTATTTTAAAAATCATAGAGTTAAAATAGTAAAAAAAATCAAAAGTGGCTCAAGAAGTATCAAAACTATATCTGAAACAACTTTTGTTGTATTGAAGCCGTGTCTAGACATCTTGAACCGTATCCCAATTGTGTCCTACAATTTTTTTAAAATGAAAATAAAAAATTGGATACTTCTTGGATATGTATTCGGATACATTGGGGGTGTATCAATGTCTGACATGGGTACGACATTGAAGGTGCATCATGTTTTGACTTTTTTTTGTGTTTGTGACCTTTTAATATCAAATTATTTTCACATTTTGAGTTAAGTTGGGTTTCTTTTTATTAAAATTATAAAACTAATGATGCTTAAAAAAATACAACGAAAAGTGCACCAATATTGAATGACACTATTGCCTTGTTAGATGGAATCATGTCAATACAAATAGAAAATAAGGATTAACTATGTTTTTAGTCGTTGAATTTTTTAAATTTTGGTTTTAGTCCTTAAACAAAAGTTTGTCTGTTATTAATCCTTAAACTTTTGTTCCATTAAGCTTTTAGTCTTTGTCGTCTATATGTCTCCGTTGAGTGATGATGTGATACTAATTTTAATAATGTTTTATTACGTTTACAATTTCGGGCGGTTAAAAAACTACTAAATTACTTGGATGAGTGTTTATTAATATTGCTTCTCCCTTTTCCTAGTAACAACTAAAATCTCTATACATCCATCATATCAAATGTCAATAACAACTCAACCACAATACAAATTCAAGCTTCTCTAATTCTATTTCCCATTTAAAATACTAGTGAAATTGAAAGAAAAAATTGATTATGTTTGAGAACCATTTTGTTTCAGGCTTCTATAATAGGAAGGGTACAAAACAAACACAATTTTGTTTATGTAACCTCTCCCACCCTAAAACCCTCACTTAATAGACCAACACACATTCAATCCCTCAAATCCAAACAACCTTGAAATGGCACTGTTAGAATGTCCAAGTCACACTTCTAGATTTGGAGCTTATGGATGAGCTAGCGCGACATCATTAAGGACATTGTTGACGATGAAGATGTCAGAGCGGTCAGTGAGGTACTTGGGTGCCAGCTGAAGCCACTTTCCTTACTCAAAGAATCCTTCTCCTTCGACTTGCTGCGACTTATGAGCTCCTCCAACGTCATTGCAGATCTGGTATGCATAAAATATGAATGCACAAGGGAAAGTCTATCCTATGCAATAGTATTGAGGACTAAAAGTCCAGATATCGAACCCACAAAACTAGTTGTGTTCCCAAAATAATATATTTTGTGAACTAAGTGATTGAAAAAGATAAATTAAAATTAAGTTGTGATTGATGGTCAATTATCGAATGCAAGATCAAATCTAAATGAGCAAGATAAGTGTGAAAGATAAGATAGATATTCATGGATTATGAATTCATGTATACGAATATTCCCCAATCCTACTTCTTACAAAATTCTTTCAATTGTGAATTGATGGTTTCTCAAAGTCAATTACTAGTCATTTGATGACAAGGGTGATTAATCATCAATTTCCCAATTAACCTATTAGAGATTATCCAACCAGTTTGGTAATGTAGTTTGGTATAAAGCACTTCCTTCCTAGATCTATCAATTATACGTAGATGATAATTACTAAGAAGCCAGAAACAAATGACTGAAAAGATCGAGAATCTTATTAAATTCAAGAAAAGGGTTCAAGGTACCGTTACATCATAATCTACGGACTAGGGACACAAGCCACTCATGGTCATGAATACACTAAAAATCCCTAAGAGAAATACAAACAAAATAAAAGGGTTAGAATCCAATCAAGGAACCTTCCCAATTGTGATCTCCAAGTTTTGATGGGACTAAGAACTCTCACACAACACTCTGTCTCTCAGAACTCTCAAAATCGTAAAAGACTAAAGAAAATCCCTATTTATAATATTCTAAAATAAGTTTTATTCTAATAGATGATCATAACCTTGCAAAATTTCCTCAATTAGTCTTTATTAGTTATATTTGCATAATCGACACGTAAAAAATTCATCACAATTGTGATCAATGCATCCTGACCATGATGAAAGTTCAGAGCCAAATTGACACTTAACCGTGATGAAAACATCATGGCCATGACGAAATTCGTTATCGTACAAAATCTTGAGTCCACATACAAAATCTTTAACTTTTGCATGTTTTCTGTCCTTTATCCTTTTCACAAACTAACTAAAATTTGTGAGTTCTATCTGAGTATGCATCACCATTCTTTCATCGACGTGTGGAGAGGCAGTTTGAGACTCGTCGGAGACCGCCCAGCACCACCTTTCAGATTAACAAAACCCACAAGCCCAAAAATAATGGTCGATATGATGCCACCCGTGTTTGTTATGATTGTCCCCCTTTTTGTTTATTTACTCGCCCTAGCCCCTCCTAACTTCTTTTATGTTGTGAATTGTGGTGCAAAGAAAAGTTGAATTTTTCTGGATTTTGAATGGGGTTTTGGTGTCATGCACTATGAAAAGTCCCCCCCCCCCCTATTTTATTAGTTAAAGTATTCAAAAAGGAATGTTTGAACAAAACAAAACAAAATGGTGAAATGTGGTGTTACAGTGAAAAGTATATTGAAAATTGAAAGAAAATAAAACATTTATATGTGGAAAATGTGGTTGTTGGTTTATTCCAATTAAAGATATGGTTGGCAAACAAGGTAGGTTCTTGGTTTGTTCCAATTTACATTTGTTTTCATTAAACAATGAAACCTTTTTTATGGGGGGGGGGGAGGAGGGATACCTAGGGTTTGTTTGGATAAGCTTCTTTAGAAGCACTTCTAAAAGAAAAAATAAGAAGGAAAAAATGAAATGAGATTTTTCAAAAGTAAAAATAAGTTATCCATTTGCTAATTTTTAGAAGCTCACTAATATAGCTTCTCTAAAAGATGAAATGACATCTACAAATGAGTTAATGGAAAGTTCATTTTAGCTTATGGAGAAGCTTATTCCTTTTTTTCTTCTTATTTTCTTCTTTTAGAAGTGCTTTTAGAGAAGCTTATATCCAACAGGCCCCTTGTCGGAAGAGGGATCTTTTCCTTTTTCACGTTAAAGACGTTAAGTAATAAATTGCGAAAAAAGAATAAGAGACTTATTGAGGATATCTGCAGCAAATATAACAATGGACTGATTCATCTTTTTGTTTGAGTGAAGCAAGTCATTCAAAATTATTTATGAAAATGAAAAATTTTTTTGCGGTTTTTAACCGGTAGAAAATATTTAATCCCAAATAAGCACTTTCTCAAGCATTTTCTTCTTATGGTTAAAAATGCAATTTAACAATACTAACATTAATGTCAACTGTGATATTTGATGGTTGGGACTAAAACCTTAACAGAAAAAAAATCAAGAGATCTTGACCAATAAAAAAAGTTCAAGAATTAAAATAAAAAAATTAAGGATTAAAAACATAATTAATCCGAAAAATAAAGAAGGAGACAAGTTAAGCCCTATAGGAAGGTGTAATTGTACAAATGAATAAATTGTTATCAGAAAGAATAGAATAGGAGAATGTTGAAGGCATGCATGGTGTCAAGGGTCAACTACTATATTTCAACAGATTATGTGATGGAGAAAGAATGTTAAAATCAACCACTAACAAATAACAATAACATTTTTTAATATTGCACCTGCACCCCTCAATTTTAGAAAAATATAATATTATTATAAATGTTGTTATTTTTTTTGTCACCCTAATTTTATAATTTGACCCCAGTTACTTCAGTTTGTTAGTTGTCATTAAATTTTGTCTGATTAGTTTTTCCTTATGTTATGTTCCGTTTACACTTAATCAGTTAGATATTTCATTCTATTTTATAAGACACAATATGCTTTTTTGTTCTTATAAATTTTTTAAAATTCAGATATAGTTTCTCTAAAATTTTCTATCCATTTTTTGTCAATCTAATTTTCAAATATAACAATTTTGCTCCTCAATGGTTAAAATGACACTGTATAGAGGTACCAGTGAAAAAATTATTCATATAACACTTTGATTGCATTTGAAAATTAGATGAACGAAAAATGGACAAAATTTTACAAATACTAAAATTGAACTTAAATTTTTTTAGAAGGATTAACAATATTTTTATTTTATATATAATTTTCATATATACGATTATAGATATGTTTTTTAATCATTGTTTCCTGCTAACTATGGGTCTTTGATACGTCTCTATTGACAATCAATGTCCATGCATGGAAGGACTAAAATTATAATTTTTTTGGTAATGAATAAGTTAAATGTTTAATTTTAAAATAGGGAGATCAAAATTATGAATTTGGAAAAATAGAGAAATAAAAAATGTCATTTTAGAAAAAAAAAAATAATACATGTATACTATCAATATTACATAATCGTTGCAATCACTCTTTTAGTTTTGAAATCAAGCTCGCAACTCAATACATCTAAAAGAGCAATTCCAAATCTACATCATCACACATACTTTTATCTCAAAAAATATCCTGCAAGATTAACTTTCCCTCAAGGAAATTAAACATATTAGAGTAAACTATATTTTTGTTCCTCAATTTTTTTTTTTTATAGTTTTGGTCTTTTAACTTTTCAAAAATTAGTCTTTGTTACTAAACTATTTTTTCCATCTAATATTTTGATCCTTTTCGTCCATTTTGGCCATTAGCAGCAAAAAGAAATGTAATAAAATAAAACAATAAAAACAACATCACGTCATAAGTTAATGACCGAAATACTAAAAATAAAAAAATTCGGGAACAAAAAACATAATTTACTCAAACAAATAATCGTCCGGTCAATTTATTTATAACATCATTTACTTTTCTTACATTAATTACACAATATTTATATGTTTAAATTCAATTATATTTTACACTATATAATATCTTTAAAAAAATAATTATTTTTCCCAAAATATAAATAATTCCATTTACTAATTAACATTTTTCATTCAAACAAGCTATTGAACTGTAACATATATCATGAGATGAAGAACCAATGCCAATGGTAATACAAATTGCAAAGATAAAAACACTCAAGAAGTTGAAATTCGCATATCATCGATCATCATCAAGTGAAGAAGCAAATCCAATCACAATAGAGTCTTTTAAGGAGAAAGATGCCTGCTACAAACTGTTGAAACGTCATAAGATGAAGCTTACCTTGAAACACATAATACAAACAAAGACCTCAAAACGAATAACTGACACAACATCATCTAATGATGAGGCAATTTTTTCTTCAAAGTTTAAAAGGATCATATCAAAGAAAAAAAAAAGGAAAAAATCACTCACTGGCAAAAAAAAATGTCCAAAAATATAATCCATTTTAATACTAAATTGTATCAGAATGATTTACAATTTTTCTTTCATTACATAAATATTTTTGTGTGTTTCATTCACATCAATTCCACTTTATTCTTAATTCTATTTTCACAAATATTATCATACATAATTTTTTATTTATACCACAAATATATATCCTCTATGAAAAGTAATTAACGCTTAAATTAGAACAGTCTTATGTCAGTTTGTTTCACACTCTTAGTGATATACAAAATGTTATATGTTTACTTTTATCCATATACTCAACAATTAATTATAATAGTTATACTTACAAGTGAGACAACTCTCTCTCAATATTTAACGTAAGTTATATCCAAAACTCCCAAATTTATAATTACTAATGAAGTTAAAATAAATATATGTTAATTGATTCATGTACTCGATGATATATTGTGATGATTTAGTAATCCTAAAGGTTTTACTCTTTTCTACAATATATGAAAAAATTAAAGATCAACTTATTTTCATAAAAGGAGTTAATTTAGCTAATTTTAGATGCGGTGACCAATAAAAAATGAACTTAGAAGAAAATAAAAATTAAGAAATTTACAAAATAAACATTAACCGAGTATATAATTAAGTAAAAAGTTGTTAATTTTCCTATATTCACCTTTAACGATTAAACTTTTTCCTGTTTTTAGGAACATTGTTTTTTCCCTTTTCTCCATCATTTGTTGCTCTCGTCAATTAATCCACCTTTAAAGATTTAAATTTTTCCTAATTTTTTTTAAATAAAAATAGTTAATATTAGTATTCACGTCAATGTAGATTTTTTTAAAACAGCAAAGCCTGTGTTCATAATTTACAACTAATCAATGTCGATCGAATACCTTTTATTTTATTAATAACTGGGGTCAAAGCTCCAAACTACAAACATACTTACCATTAGTTTTTCTTTCATTTTCTCCATTTCAAGATCTCCGACCCTTTTCATTTTTTCCCTTTTTATTTAATTCCACTGTATGTGTCTGAGTTTAAGCTACAAATTTATTTATGCCACATTATTTTATTATAATACCCATTAACGTACACATCTATTTTGAAACAAAAATATTATTAGAAAGTAATTAAAGTAAAAGTTAAATATGTTATGGGTTATGAAAATATTTAGAATTTGTTATAAAATTTTTAGTCCTCACTAATTTAAATGTATTATTTTTTTCTCATAGTAATATTCTTACATTCAAATTTGCATGCATTACATAAGGTAAGATGCACAATTGATGTAAGAAACACATTTTACATTGATTATAAAAACATCACATTTTGTAATAGATACATTTCAATTTTGTGAGGATAGAAACTTATTAAAAATTTAATGGGGATATAAATTCTAAATATTTTCATATTTATAAAGACAAAAAACTAATCTAAAGTAAATACATAATTAAAAAAGACCCGTGACAAGATAAATGATACCCCAAACATGTGTCAAAAAACATGATCGATCTGTCACGGAAAGCGCATTGGCCAGATGTTTTCTAAATGGCGAAGCTAACAAAATAGTGTGCAACACCTAAGCAAAATTTGTTGCAACCGCAAATTAACTAATAACAATTATGTTGACTCTATGTTATTGCACCTTGGTGTTTTGCTGTATCTAGTTGGTAAAGCCCCTAATTAAATCTACTTTATCATATGAATTCATCATCTCATGATTTCATGGGAATCAACCATATCATCTATAATTGTTGTTAGCTTGTTCTTGCATGCCTCCAAAGATGGATATAAACCAAACAATCTTTTCTTCAGTCACGTTCTTGTATGACATACCTCTAAAGAGCCATGCGGTCTACAACGTGTGCTTGGATCAGCCAATGAAGATAATATCTGATGGCATCTGGACTCAACACCATGGAGCAATACCTTCACAATCTGCATTCACAATGCTTGAGCTACAAATAGTTACCATTTTTGTCGTCACGCAAAGCTTTCATTTCATTCTCAAGCGATTAGGAATCCCTTATTTCGTTTCACAAGTAATGGTATGTATCTCTTTTTAACATTTATACAATGTTATGTTGAAAAGAAAAAAACCTATTTAGTTTCTTACATGCATAAACCATGTCATTTTTTATGCATGAATCACTGTTAGAAAATCGCGGATTAGCAATAGTATGTTTAGTCTGGGTGCTTTTTACGAGAGATTTGATCGAGTCTATTGAGAAGCAAGATAGTTTAGCTTGTACATTTTTTTTTCTAGTTTTTCACATGAATTTTCATCATATACGTACATTTCAACGTGCAAACAAACACGTTAACTCGTGTGATTTCTTGTAATTACATATGACTATGTTTTGCTTTTAAGAAAATTAAAATAATCTTTTTAATGGTCCAGATTTCTGACGGTTTTTACATTTTTTATAGTTGTATAGTTTTTAAAAATATTTTTTTCAGAAGAATTAAGTGGAACCAATTAAACAAACACTGAAAGAGGTTTCAATACTGTACGTTGAAGTTTTTGTTTTGTATTTTACCTTTTTGTTTCCTCAACTACGTTGAACTTTAGAGGCAGCCCTTGGTTGCAAGTTACATACAATTCCCAAGATTATACTCCTAGATGGGTATGGCTGTTTTCTTTTCCTTTCCTTTTTCCTTTACTATTAACATGGTTTTAAATAAGTTATCTTGAATGGGTTTAATATATTATTTCCACGCTGCAAATTTTAAACGCGCGGTAACTCAAACACACATGTAATCATTGGTGTTTTGCAACTATTGTGACGAAAACTCCCATCAAAACAAAGAAAGTACATATAATAACTACTCTTTGGCATGAATTATGTACGTTTTGACATGATGAGAAATCAAACATCGAAACATTTTTTTTTGTTGCTTAAATGTATTTTTGGTTCATACGATTTAGTATTTTTCATTTTTGTTTATGCAAAAAAAATGTTTTAGTATTTCTAAAATGTGTTTATTTTATTTTTGTCTTTATAATATTTTAAATAACGCTCTAAACAATAAAAAAAATTGAACAATGAAAAAATGTTATTTAAAAAACTTTAAAGACGGAAAACAAAAAAATCACATTTTATAAGAACTAAAATGGAAAAAAGAAAATTATAATGACAAAAAAAAATACTAAAATGCAAAAATCAAAAATATATTTAAGTCTTTCTTTATTGATAAATGTTAATGATTAGTTTGTAAGTGTTTTTGTTAGGAGAAATTTGAATTTGCTACTTATTCCTCTCTCCTTTTCTCCCTTTACCACCAAACTAATTTTATATCTCAATCAATGAATATGACATTTTTATCAAGATTATGAAAGCTATTATAAGCATGAGCAAATTAAACCCTGACAAAAGAATTCAAATAATACATTTTTAATAAAAATTATCAATTTGGGGTTGTTTGCAAACAAATTATACATGGTCATGCTCAGAATGGACATGACTGGTCACGTCCAGATTAGGCATAACAGGAGGTCACACCCAGATCAGGCGTGTTCCACCACAGGGTGACATGTGTCATGCATAAATGGAGCGATGTGTATATAAACTTCGGACGGTCATAACTTTTGACTGGAATGTCCGATTGAGACGTACGATATATTAAAATGATCATAATTGAGAGAATAAGGTCTCAAAATTGCCGAAGGGCATTAGATCAAAAAAATTCCCAAAAAATGCCTCTAAGTGCCTCAAAATTACGATTTAATCTTCGAACATCTAAAAATTTTCTTGTTTTCTACTTTTTAAATTATTTAGTCAGTTAATTGCATGCTATTTTTTTATTTTTTAATTATTTCTCTTAATTTCGAGCGTTTTGACATATCGTACACCTAGATCGAATATTTCTATCAAAAGTTAAACCATTTGAAAGATATATTGATTGTTATTTTTTAATGTGTTTTTTAAATAAGTAAAATAAGAAAAAGCTAAGTCAGCTGTACAAGAATTCTTGAACATTTTGTCAATCATATAAGAGTATCACTAACTCTGGTACAGTGCTTGTTTTAAACTATACAAACTAAATAAAAATATACAAGCAAATTGTAACAGGAAGGAATTGATCTGACTAAAATATTTAAACTCTTATTCTATAATTTTGATTCTCTTATTTTTTTATAATTTTGATTTTTTATTTTAAAATGTTTACTTTTTGTTCAATCTTTAATTTTTCATATCCTTATGTATTTTATTTTTATAATATGTTAAATATGTTAGATCTAAAATTTTGATGGTATACCTCATCAGACGTATTGAACTAATTAAAAAAATAAAAAAAAATAACATTCTATCTTTCAAATGGTTTAACTTTTGATACAAATGTCCGATCGAGGTGTACGATATGTCAAAATGCTCGAAATTGAGAGAAGTAATTAAAAAAAGTAGAAAACAAGAAAATTTTTAGATGTTTAGAGATCAAATCGTAATTTTGAGACACTTAGAGGCATTTTTTGGAAAAAAATTTAACCAAATCCCCTTTGGGAATCTGTTTAGGCTTTCTTCTCTCAATTATGATCATTTTGATATATCGTATGTTTCAATCAGACATTTTAGTCAAAAGTTATAATCGTCCGAAGTTTATATACATATTGCTCACTCTATGTATGACACGTGTCATCCTGTGGTGGAACACGCCTGATCTGGGCGTGAGACCCCTTGGTCATGCCTAATCAGAGCGTGACCCACTACTCCAAATGTGTAATTTTTTTATAAATAATTACAAATTAATAATTTTTATTAAAATGTATTATTTAAATTCTTTTGCCTATCTTAATAATTTCCTTGATCTTTCAGGCTGGTTTTCTTTTGGTCCATCAATTCCCACAGGACCACTGGAAAAGTACAAGAAGATGTTGTTCCCATTTGGGAGTCCAGACATCCTAAACACGGTGTCATCATTGGGATACTCATTCTTCCTCTTCCTAAACTCAGTGAAAATGGACCTAAGCTTGATCACAAAAACGGGGAAGAAGGCTTGGGTCATTGCACTTTGCTCCTATTTTATTCCCATACTTGCTGGCTCTGCCACCATTATCTTATTAGAGACAACGTTGCAACGCTTCCTCCAAAACAACACCGATGGTTTGGAGGTGGTGTACATATCTAACAGCGGTTGTTCCTTCGCCGTCATTTCATCCTTGCTCAACGACCTCGGAATCATCAACTCTGAACTCGGACGCCCTGCACTCTCCACAGCTTTTGTCAACGATATTGCAGGTAACTACTCAATATCCAACAAAAAAAGTGATTTTAGTCCTAAAATAGTTTTTTTTTTTTTAATAACATAAGCAATTTTTTTAATGGTTTTTTGTGTTTGGATAAATTATTTTTTTTTCTTGAAAAACAACAGTTTCCTGATATTTTTAAGAATAAAATCTTATTTATTTGTTAAGAAAATACTTTTTATAATTGCATGAGTTCTGGTTTAATGAATTCATAACAAAATAAAACAAACGACATGACTTTGATCATTAAATGGGAACTTATGCAATTAATCCGAAAATTAATGTTTAAAAATCCTTAGTTCTTTAGAAGTTCTCTTATATATATTCTCTCTATTTTCTTGTATGTGATTTGTATTGGTCCTTTTTCAGGTGGAATCTGGTCAGGACTTGGCACAGGCTTTTATAGCAGCAAGGATCTTGAAACCCGTATCATAAACCTTGGCTTATATCTTGCATACCTAATCTTGATTCCACTAATCGGGGCGCCCAACGATGAGGTGGGTTGTGAGGAACACCCCAGAAGGCAAATCAGTGAACAAGATATTTATCTATGCTATCATAGTGGTGTTTTTGGGATTAGGTTACTTTGCAGGGCATTTCAATCAACCCTTCTTAGCAGGGGCTGTTATTTTAGGGCTTGCTGTCCCTGAAGGCCCTCCTTTGGGCTCTGAATTGGTTTCCCAACTTGATTTGTTCTCCTCCTGGTTCCTGTCTTCAATTTTCGTCACGTGTTGCACCATGAAGGTTGATCTTACCAAATGTTACTCTCTCAGCCTCATTGCTATCATTTCGGGCCTCATTGTTATGGTCCACTTGATCAGGTGGCTATTGTGCACCGGAATTTGCCGCTACTGCAACATGCCAACCAAGGATGGCTTCATCCTTGCTCTCATTTTGAGCTGCAAAGGGGTTGTTGATATCTCCTCCTATATCCTAGTCTACGATTCAATGGTAATTATATTTCAAACAATCATGCACGCATATATTTTATTTAGCATTGTCCAGAGAGTCCGTCCAAGATAAAACAATTAAAACTTGAATTTTAGACCTACTAACATTTATTATTAGTTTTTTAAAGTAAAAAAAAAAAAATACACATATTAACTACTAAAAGGCTTCACATATCACTCTTTTTCTTAAAGTAAAAAAGTCTTTTTCAATTTTTCTTTTAGGCCTTCCATTATGTTGGATGGATCAGTCCTAGCATCGTCTAACTTAATCAAAGAAAAAACGAGATAAAGAATTTCATCGTAACTTGATTGGTGTAATTCTCTTGTGTATTTCAAGATTATTAGTTGCAAGTATTAATTGCACCAATAATTTATAATGGGATTGTTTAACTCTAATTTTATTTGGGATAAATTACAGAACCCCATTTTGTGAATTAGACATTTATTGTTTTCTTACAAAGGTAATGGTATAATATTATGATAAAGAAAAAATTAAGCCGTTTTAGCTTGATCAATCCATTCTTTTTTTAAAAAAAGTTACACCCTATCTTTGCACCTTTTGTTGGTTAATTACTTTTTATTATAAGAGATGGAAGTAGGGGTTGAGATGTAAAAGGTTAAGAAGTCGAAATACAACTGTTCTTTGTTCAATTAATGTTGAATTGATTAACTAATCTTAACCATTTGAATTATTGCAGGGACAAAGTAAACCAGTAATAGATGTTATGATCATATGGGTGTTGATTATGGGAACAACTTCGAGGCTTGGTGCGAAGGCATTGTATGACCCTGCAAGGAAATACGCAGGGTACCAGAAAAGGAACATCATGAACTTGAAACACAACTACGAGCTTCGCATTGTTGCATGCATCCAGAAGCCATGCCACACGGTTCACATCAAGAAGATGCTCCAGCTCTGTTCCCCAGCACCAGAGAATACACTAATGGTGGACATTTTGCATCTCATGGAGCTTGTTGGAAGGTCGAATCCGATTTTCATTGCGCACAAACTTCAGCAAACCGTAGCATCATCGTCCTACAATTACTCCGGGGAACTCATTTTGACCTTTGACTCTTTTGAACGCGACTATGTTGGTACTGCCACTGCCAACACCTACACCGCCATATCCCCAACAACCCTAATGAATGAAGATGTTTGTAACCTTGCTTTGGACAGAAATGCTAACCTTATAGTCCTTCCATTTCATGTCAAATGGGGAGGGGATGGTTCAATTGAGTCACAAGACATCAACATAAGGTCACTTAATTCCAAGGTTTTGGAAAGGGCACCTTGTTCTATAGGGATTCTAGTGAATCGAGGCTCTTCTAGCTCCAACTCAATGGGTTACAAAGTAGCAATGGTTTTCTTGGGTGGACCTGATGATAGAGAAGCTTTGTGCTTAGCTAAGAGGTTTGCAAAAAACCCTGACAATAGGTTGTTTGTGTATAGGTTGCTAGCACAAGACCACGATTCCTCTAATTGGGATAGCATGATTGATGATGAAGAGTTGAGGGAGGTTCGTGGAGCTTATGTTAAACTTGAAAATGTGATATATGCAGAGAGGACTATAGAAGATGCATCCCAAACAACGTTTTTCATCAAAGATATAGCGAGCAAATTTGATTTTATTGTAGTTGGGAGACGCAATGGGGTCAAAACTTCTCAGACATCTGGGTTGGAAAATTGGACTGAATATTCGGAGTTAGGGGTCATTGGTGATTTGCTTGCTTCACAGGATACGGAGACTAAGGCTTCAATTTTGGTTGTGCAACAACAACAGTTATGATGATGAACAAAGATACTAACTAGTCGGCATAATGTTTTTTTCTTTTTAAATTTTGAAAAATTTTCCATTTTGTTCTACATTTATAGGCTTAATCAACGTCATTTTAATTTCAAGTTCTGATGTTCGATCTGGCTTATTTTTTTGCATGCCCTTGTTGATTTTCATCCACGAATGATTCTATTGGAAATGATGTCACTACTACAAAAGTAAGTTTTTATGACAGGCGTTCCACGACGGTTGTGCCAAAACCGTCTTAGTAGGGTAGGCCGTGGCAATTTTGTAATTATCTGAAAAATTATGCATTTTTCATATACAAAACGAATACGGTTCCAAGAAGAATGTCGTCGTAGGTGACATTCGTAGACGGTTATGTAAAACCGTCGTCATTTTTAATGAATTCAAATACGGTTTTAAAAAAAAAAACCCATCATCGTTCATTGTTTTCCCCAATAATCAAATTAGGTTTTATGAAGACATAACAGCACTCTCCCCCGCCTAGTTCCTTCCACACCCAAAGTTAAGCACTGTTCAAATTAGCTGGCACGAGAGCAAACCTGTCTTAACCTTCGATTTCCACCCTCTCTCTACCACTGTCGCCACAGCCGGTGCCGATTTCGACATCAAGGTCTCTCTCTCTCTCTCTTTCTCTCGGTTCGCATTCGATTAGCTAGGGTTAATCATTCGATCGATTTCATTCCTCTTCTCGTGTGTTTGCAGTTTCCTCTTCTCCTGTGTTTGCAGTTAAACATTTCATATCTGTGTGCGTGTGTTGGAATTGTTTCTTATTTTTGTTAATTTTTGTAGATTACAAAGAGGCTTCGAGATCCTCGAGGTCTTCGCAGAGGTGCCTTGGCGGGTCCTGCTCTCCGCTCTAACGGTGTTCGCCAACGATCCTTTATTCGCCCTGTTACTGTTAGTATTCCCTCTCTCCCTCTCTCTTTAGGGTTCACTCCCAATTCATTGTATTCATATATTTATTATTCAGGGAGACAGGAATGATTCTGAAGATCAACCTCCTGCCAAACGTCGACTTTCATCTACTATCGTTAAGGTATCGTAATTATTTAATGACTTGGTTGCTCATTTTGATTTGTCATCTGCCTCCTCGTTGTTCATAATTGATGATAAGTGGGGGTGGTGCTTCAAAATTCGAACGAATGTAGTGTATTTACACTATATGTTTGCCCTGTCCCGCAAAGGGAAATCTAGGATTGTGTTTTTAACTTAATCTGTGTTTGGGAACGAAGGTGGATGATGGGGAGTTGCCTGAAGATGCTGATGCAGGACAGGATGGGAAGACAAAGGATTCAGCTAACGAAGTTGTCAATGGGACTGCTGCTGTAGTGGTCCAGAATGATAGCAACCCTTTCAATTCTCACCAAAGTGTATGGTCTAAGAGAGATAACAATCAAAGAACTTCAAAGGTGCTAAACATCAATTGTATTACCTTGTTGATTGCTGGTTTAAAGTTGTATATCTAACAGTTTAGCCTGTTGTCCATGTCAGGCTTCTGACGTGAGTCATTTATTGGTTGAAATATAAATTGTTTCCAAGATCAGGTACCTAAACAAAAGAAAAAAGATTATAAGTTAATGTAAGATGTTGTCCACTTGTATTCTTTTTTTTTATGAGAAAACGATGCTATTGACCAACTGTTCTTAATTTATCATGTGTTGGAAATTATTTATTAAAAAAAATCCCACTTCAGCACTTAGTTAGGGAATATGCCTTTCCACTCAGCCTAAAATATTGCATTTTTTGCTGTGTTGCTTTTTCGTGAGCACTTTTAAATGAGTGATAACCATTAACCAATAATAACACAGGAGATCTTGTACTGATGATTGAAATTGAGCATGGTGATTGCTTATTGTTTGTATTATTTAAATCCTTCACTAGTGATGGTGCCGTATGCTGTGTAGTTATACAAAATATGTTCTTTTCATGACAAATATTAGTTATGATTGTTATTTCAGGAACAAGGTTTTGATTTGATATAGAGAATTAGAGATGTGCTGAGGCCTGATGATGATGGTGGCGGCTATGATGTGAGAAGCCTATAGTTTAGTGGATTTGGATTGATTAAATTAGCGGCTTCAGCAGATCTGCCATTTCTTCAATTGTAAATGCATTTTGTCTTTCCAAATCTTCTTAGTGCTTTTTCACTTCATTCTGAACTCATATACATGCTGCCTGTTTTTCCATCTAGATACACTTGGTCTTCATATTGTGTAGTACAAAAAATTCAATGCACGTGATTTGCTTTTATCTGTTTATTTGTAAGCAAGAAGAAAGATCTGAGGTTGCTGCTGGCTTTAACTATCTGAGACTAAAGAGACTGTTATAGCAGTATATATGCCATACAAGAATAGTTATGGTAATTTTTGTAGCATCATGTTTATATGGATTATGCATCACCCATCTAAACTTAATCGAAACATGTAGAGAAACAGTAGAGCAATAAGATCAAAGAGTGAAAGGTGGGAGTAAGTGGCAGAGATATATAAGGTAACAAAAAAAATGGTGAGGTTGGTTAATGTTAGGGGCAAATTACTACCATTTCTGGGGATGTTGATGGCTATGCTAACTCAAAGTGGAAGCATGGTGGTAATCAAATTTGCCATGACTGATGGGATGAATAAGTATGTTATGGCCGTGTATTAATGGCTCTCTCCAGCTCCATACTTCTCCCCTTTGTCTTGTTTCTACACATGTTCTCTCTCTCTCTCTCTCTCTCTATATATATATATATATGTTTTTGTTTTTAATATATACTTCTCCCCTTTCTTTCTTTTATATCTCTCTTGCAAGGAAATATATATATATATATATATATATATGATTTT
>PYAF01001858.1:494573-510169 GCA_007407185.1 Glycine tomentella
ACAAAGTTAACAGAAAGATTTTTGTGTAATAAAATCTTATCCCTTTTCATTACCAGGTCAGAGCTTCCTTATCTCACATCCCCTGCACTTGGCAGCTTCTTTTTGCTTGCACTCTTTGTGTTAGTATTACTCTTTTAAATATTATTATTATTATTATTATTATTATTATTATTATTATTATTATTATTATTATTATTATTATTATTATTATTATTATTATTATTATTATTATCAGAAAGGATTGGAATGGTCTGGGATATTCTGTTCTGTTGCAGAATCTCCATTCTTACCCTCTTATTTTCTTTTGCATTTTAGTTTTGACCACTACTTGTCAGGACCTTGGTCTCTTTGTTTTCTATCCTAATTTTCTGTTACTATAAGTTTGGGCCAATGAGTTTTTGTTTCTTTGGTTGTCAATGTGTGTTACACACAGCCAAAAAAAAAAAAAAAAAACATAGCCAAAATGTTGCTACCCTGTATGGTTTGCATGTCTTTTGTCAGTGTTATGAATGAATAATGAGTTATGCAGAGCCTGACTTTTAGCTTTGTGTGTGTGTTTTAAATATTTTATTGGTTTGTTCTTTTCTTGTACATTTTTTGGAGGCATTCTATTCTTGTACTTGTTTATGTGCATCTTGGAATTCTGGATGTCTTCTCTATAGTTCATCATGTTCAGTTTTGAATTTGTTTGTGAATTGGAGTGGCTTAATTTCATTTGCAAAAAGTGTTGTGGTTATTTGAATTCTCTGTTTTTTCATTGGCTTAATTTGCCCCCCTCCTTTTTGCTATTTTTGCTTTAATGTTTATCATTTTTCATTGGCTTAATTTGCCCCCACTTATCGTGTAGTGTTTGAAAATGTAGTTTCTGTTTTTCTGTCTTTTAGGCATGGATTATGCAGATTCAAAAAAGAAGGGCAATTATGTTGGGAAAGTATTTCTTGCTGCTGCATTAACAACACTATGCATAATCATGATCAAGCGATCTCCATCTTTGAATTCCCCTAGTCCGGTAATCCCTATACCATTGATACCATTAAAATGCCATTCACCATTACCATGGTCAACCTACATTTGCTAGTGAATGGGTTATGTTTGTTGTAAGACTTGTATCTGTAGATTAGATTATATTGTGTATTGCAGTTGATGTTATAATACAACCCTGCGGTGACTTTTGGCCTGTTCCTGGCCCGCAAGGTGTCTCTCATTCGTGCCGTGTTATACATGGTAGCACAGTGTCTTGGTGCCATCTGCGGTGTTGGGTTGGTGAAGCTTAATGATCCCAAACATTGCCATTTAAGTTGCTTTTATTTTTCATTAAAGATTTTTTATTTTTCAAGAACTACCGAACAAAAATTGCTTTTATTTTTCATTCAAATTGCTTCATAAGTTCTGCATTTATCACATTGATGCACAAATGATGAGGTAAATTTTATTTGTTTTTTTCTTCTTTCTCCCTTCTACATTTAATTATTATTTTAAAATTTTGAGAACTTTTTTATTTCTCATTGATATGGAAATGAATTATGGCCTATCAAATTTAAGGTACATATGCTCTTAAAAGAAGTTATTGTTACCTCACGCATTCACATTAATACATTGCTAGAAAGTTGAAATTGAATTGAGTCAAATAGTTATATTTACATTGCAGTGAAATATTATTTATTTAAAATCAAATAGGATAATTACTTCAACTCACTTAATAGGGATGATTGGTGTGATCAAAAGAATAATGTAAACATAACACATGAAGTAAAGAAAATATGAAAGATATTAAATATATTTTATCAAATAATTTTAATTACATAAGAAAGGTATGACAAAATTTTTATGCTTTTAATATAATAATAATTTTTAATAAAAATATTTTATCTCTCAAATCAATCCTAAAAGTGTGTATATATATATATATATATATATATATATATATATTAACATTTGTCAAATTCAATAAATTAAGTGATTATATAGCTACGTACATAATGCTTGGATTAAACTTTTGAGTTGCATCATGCTTGGATTAAGTTGTATCTATTCTTTTTTTTAAAAAAAAACTAGGTTCTAGATGCTTCAAGTGCCCCAGACCATTTGGGTTCTTCTAGTTCATATACTAATGAAGACAAGAAATATGGTACACCAAATATTAAGTAATACTTACTGAAAAGTACTTCTACAAATTCCAATATAAAACTGCATGTTTTAATAATAATAATTTTTTTTTTAGGATTAAGACCATTATTAAGAAGAAAAGGTTTATTGTTTTTAGAGTAAAAATACTTAAGGTTCAAAGTTCAAACCAGAAATGGCTCCATTATATTTTAGCAACATTAATTGTAGCCATGTCTTTGCTATACTGATAAGGACTGAATGTACATCGAAACCGTGCCAATCATTTTGACTTTGGCTGCTGGTGCTTACTTCAAACTAACTCAAACTTTTGTTATGCTTGTTAATAGATGTTACCATAAAATCGCAATGTTTTTATTACTTTTTTTGGCCTTTCTGGGGTTACTGTGACCGCAATTGTGACTGCATCGGCTCTTTTAAATGATGTAGATTTTCGGACTTGAAGTGTGTGCTGACATTATGGTAGGAGATGGAATGATAACAGATATCTCAGGACGGCAGAAAAAGCGAGTCACTACAGGTAATTTCTTTTTATCAAGAACAGCATGGCAAAAAAGCTTAAACCCAGAATTTGGAACTTATAAAGTGTTTGATTAATTACCCAAATGATTGCCTACCCCAAAACTACCCAAATGATTGCCTATAGCAAAACTACATGCAGCCTCTAACTTTACCACAATGCTTTCAACACTTATTTCCACCTATGTAAGTTTGTCGTAGCCTACATAATTCCCTCTTCTTCCCTCCAAGTCTCACAACAGATACACACGTGAGTCTTAAAGAGAAATGGAAAGATACACATAGGTAACCATTAAAATTCTAATTGTTCCAACAACCAATTTGTTCCACCAAAGCAATATCATTAACTACTTCACTATTTCCTCATTTTATAACATTTTTCCCCAACTCTTCTTAGGTGGCTATTACTGATTGATCAAATGACATTGTATTCTGATGAGACCCCAAGACCCAAGATCACTAAGGTATATGTGAGGAGGGGCAAGAGATGTGATGCACCAGATCATGCCCAAGAGAGAGAAAAATAAGGAATTTACTCCACTTAGTTAGGAATATTAATGGATCTTATGAGTATTTCTTTTCAACTATGTAGTGGTTCGGGTCATTATCGAGATTTTTATATATTTTATTCAACCTTTACAGCTGTTACGACTTTGGTTTAACAATATATCTTGGGATAAATGATAATATTTAGGCTAAATTCTGTCAAGTTAGGAATAGCTGTATTTTTTTTTTAATGTTTAATTTTTTTCCCAATAGTATTTTTTAAATAGAATAGGATTAGGATTAGGATACTATGGAAACAATGCTGTGAATTTTTGTGCTTTTCATATTCTTGTAATTTGTAATCTAGCATTAGGCACAGATATGAGCAAGTGGAGTGGCATGGAATAATTTTTCTTGCCAAACATCTTTAACTCAGGATGAAATGATCAGTGTGATACTTTTCTATATTTTTCATTTTCAACTTCTACAATAGTCATTTTTTTGCCTAGTCAATTATATATGTTAAAGCTGAACAAGGTCATACATTATGAAACCTTAGTTTGAAGGGACTCTATTTTGCTTCATGTGGTGTGTTGGTGACATGTTATATAGCCAATTTGTTGTGTCTGGTATATACATTCTCATGATATAGCAAAATTTAAGTTATTTAATGCAATTAATTGTCCCAAACTATCTTTAATTTATTGGTCAGTTAATGCTGGGAATGCATTCCTAGAAGGTAGGCATGGATATCTTTAATTACTTGGTTCATGAAAATGATAGGAACACTTCAAAACAACCAAGAGGGGAGTGAATTGGTTGAACCTTGGTAAATAAAAATTTTCAAATCAGAGTTTCCATAGGTCTTTATCACTTTAAAAATTGTTTTGAAACCAAGAATCTTATATTCAATCTAATCCCTTTGTCAAGAAATCAATAAGCAAATGATAGTTTTCTGTGTAATGAAATTTGAATCACAAACAAAGCAATTGAGAGATGAAGAGATAGGAATAAAGATTAGCCACAGATTTTATACTGGTTCACTTCAAACACTATGAAGCTATATCCAGTTCTTCCACTCAACACTAGAGTAGAGTTCCACTATTGCAAATAATATTCTTACAAGATATCACAAGCCTCTCTTTATCAACCCTAGATAAAGTTCAGAAGTCTAAAACACTATTAGATCCTTAGAGACCAAACCCAAAACTGAGAACACTACTCAGCAGTCCTTAGAGAAACACTATCTCTAATCTTCATGTAAGAAACCCATTTACAATAAGCTAATCTTTACAGAAATCAATTAAAAGATTTACACCTTCAAAGAATAAGGAAAGATTTCACTTGATAATCCAAAGAACATATGCATGTGAATGATTCAACAGGTTGAAAGAAAGATTACATACTCAATGCATCTCTTTCCTTATGCTTTGAAACTCAATGATGCTTCACTTCTTTTAAACCAAAAACCCATACGAATTTGTGAAGTCTAAATGCTTTTTGAAACTCAGAAATACACTAAAGAAAGCTCATGAATGTTTGTGATTGCCCAGAATATGAATTATTCAATCTCACAAAGCACAAGGTTATGGGTTCTATTTATAACAGTTTTCTAACTGAAAATAATCGATTAAACACGCTCCTGTAATCGATTATTTAGCATTTGTAATCGATTATTCCAAGAATGTAATCGATTAAAATGCTCCTGATATGTTCTGGGTTTGAGCAATGAATAATATAATCGATTATTCCGTCAAGTAATCGATTAAGATAGACAGTCATGTTTTTCAAAATGCACTAAGTAATCGATTATGAAATTTGGTAATCGATTAAGACAGACAGATCAATATTCTCAAATGTACTATGTAATCGATTAAAACGATATGTAATCGATTAAATCAGCAGAACATGTAATCCATAGGCATTATATGTAATCGATTACGGACTTATGTAATCAATTAAGACAGTCAGTAAGATTTTTCCATTTTAGCCTATGTAATCGATTAATTTGATATGTAATCGATTACAATGTTCTTGATTTGTTTTTCAGAAGGCACGAAGAACAAAATAATCGATGCCATCAATGTTGTAATCGATTAATGCAGGAAAACTTCATTTTTTCAAAAACTTTGTTTTTTAAATGCCTTACTTCTTAATTGCTTTTACTTAGACCTTCACTCTAACAATCATAGATGAATGATTATGCATGATATGCTCTTGGATTATCAGATTACACAACTTCCTCTTTACATGAATCAAATTGATCTTCATATCTTCTTTGGCATTTTTCCAATGAGGCATGTTGAAAACACAAAACACCAAAGTGATGTGTTGCAAACACATCTTAGTTTTAGGATAGTTTTAGGTTATAATTTAGATAAATAAGTTAGGAATTAGAATAAAATTAGTTAGTTTATTATTATATTTAATTTAATCTCATTTTATCATCATTTGTGCATTTCAGGGATTAAAAGAGGAGTTTCAGGCCAAAAGAAGAAGAAAAGCAAAATGAAGGTCTGGCGCGATCCACGCCAGGTACCGCACGACCCGCGCCAGATGCCTGAATCAGCCCAACAACTCGAACAATCCGCGCGATCAGCTCGGATCCCACGCTATCAGTGCCATATATTCGAATATGTGGCGCGATCCGCACCACAGACCGCGCCAGCCACGCCATAAATGCGCTATTTCCTAATTTAAACAGATTGACTTCGAAATTTGCACAGGAAATAGGTTTTTTTACTCTAATTAAACCTATCTATAAATAAAGGCTTCTGGACTGAAGAAAGGGGACTCCCTATCATCTCTCTACACTTCTATACATCATTCTAAACCTCTGAAAGTCAAGAATCAAGGCTAGGTCACTGCAGAATCATGTGTTATTTGACAGCTTTGGTTTCTTTGAAGCCTATGGCAGGCTAAACTTGTATTGTGGGAAGGCCATGAACTGATGTGAACTCCTCTGTAACTTGACTGGTATTGAGCAATAAATGCTGTTTTGATTGTTTTACTCTATTCTGTTTTTATTGTTTATTCTTATTTCGAATTGGTAATTCTATTTAAGTATTGAGGGTTAGAGTTCGCAATGGGGACGTTGGGATTCTAATTTCTGACCTGTTTAGAATAACAGTTGTTCATCACCTAGGGATAGGGATGCGTGGCTGCAGACTTTATAATATGGTCTTTTGAATGCTTAAACTGATAGATTTCACTAAGGAATTAGGTTTTCGATTCAGGTTAAAAAATTAATTCACTAAGGGATTAGGGATTAACTAAATTAGGAAAGATTTATTCTCTGAGCAATCATGACAAGAACACTTATGATTTATTCTCTAAATGCTTAATTTGACAGTATCACTAAGGGCTTAGGATTCTCGATCGAATTAAAGGGTTAAGTCGCTAGTTATCTAGGATTTACGAATCTAGGAGAGATTTATTATTTGTGTAATTTAAACCACTAAATCAGTCAAGTGAAAGAGGTAGGAATCAAAGGGGATTGTGCCTGACCACAATTGTTTCTTCCATTGGTAATATTCTTATTATTATTTTACTGCACTTATTTAATTTCTGTTTTATTCAAACTCCAATCAATTCAAACAATTTTTCTTTATTTTCTGTTTTCTTTCCAATCGCTTAGACTTATAATTACTGTGAATTTCACCCAATCCCTGTGGAGAACGATACTCTACTTACCCACTTTTATTACTTGGAAACGATCGGTGCACTTGCCGTACACTTATAATCGCACAACACAAAGCTTGATCCTTATTCATTTATGCATGGCTCCTCTTGAATCAATAGTTCATATTGCTGAGAATGATGTATTACAAGATCAAAACTTGTCCACATTTAACTAATTCATCAAATGTTAAAAATATTGGTTAAGTCATCAATACTTGTCTAAATTGTTGCCTATGATTTAATCTCGGTCCATTTTAATTGCAGTCAATTGTTTGTTGAATTATATGGTGAAGAAATACATGCACATTTGACTATTTTGTTAATTAATGGGAAATCCAAAATAAACAGTGTTTTAAAAAAAATTGGGAACATCAAAGTTGATTATTATTGAATAACTGTCTTTGTATCCAGGTTTCTAAGTCGGTTTTTTAAAATAACCGACTTTGTATCCAAGCTTTCTAAGTCGGTTTTTTAACATAATCGACTTTGTATTCAAGCTTTCTAAGTCGGTTTTTTAAAATAACCGACTTTGTATCCAAGTTTCAAAGTCGATTTTTGATAATAAACGTCTTTGTATCCATGCTTTCTAAGTCGGTTTTTTAAAATAACTGACTTTGTATCCAATATTTCAAAGTCGGCTTTTTAGAATAAACGTCTTTGTATCCTAGCTTTCAAAGTCGGTTTTTTAGAATAACCGACTTTGTATCCAACCTTTCGAAGTCGGTTTTTTAAAATAACCGACTTAGATTGTATGAATTTAAAAAAATTTAAAAAAAATTCAAAGTCAGTCCTCAGTAAACCGACGTTGTAGGCTACCCTTTTTGACGACGTTAGTGTACAAGGTCGGTTCCGGAACCGACTTTGTATGGGTAAAATAACCGACCTTGAAAGCTGCTGTTGTAGTGGTGTGTGAGTCAATTTCTTTAACAATCCCGCAGATCGCTTTCTGCCACAAGTTCATTTATGATCATAGTAGCATATATATATATATATATATATATATATATATATATATAGTTAAAATGTTATCAATACAAAGTTTTAACTTTGTAATAACAGTCTCGTGACTGTCTTTTTGTGTTGATACTGGTTAATTGTGGATGGCATGGTCCACATGCATTCACAGCTTAATTCACAGCTTAATATGTTAAATATTTCTCATTTTATATTTTTAATCAATGTTATAAGAAGATTGATTAGCATTGCATACGCGTAGAATATTGGAAGTTAATAAGAGCATCTCCAATGAGAATTGTTTATATGGCTTTCTTAGAGTCACTTACTCATTTTTTGTGCTCCATATAATGTCATGTCACTCATAATAACTCTAACCAAATTTTGCTTCCATGCAAAAATTACAAGAAACTCCAAAAAATCCTCTTGATTAATGATGTTTGAAAAATAATAAATATATTAAAAACCTAAATTTTTTTGAAGGAATTCTCATGTCATCTAAATATTCTCTAATACATAATTTCTTCTAAGAAATAATTTTTTATCCTTAAAAATCCACTAAACACTTCCCATTAAAAATACTCTAAGTCCTTTCAATGTTAGGAACACTAATCTTAATTAGAATTTTGAAAGACTCAATTGGTAAAAAAAAGTGATTCTATGAAAGAATGGCAGCAAAAGTAAAGAATGATTGAAGAATTGTTATTCAGACTCGCCTAGCTAATGAAACCTCCAGAAGTTTCCAATACAAAGGGTGTATTTAAGAGCACCCCAAACCCCCCCAACTAACTTCTCACTTTCTAACTAATTAACTAGGAAAAGTATATATGGATACTCCAAATGTTAGTTGGCACTTAGAGATAGGGAAAAAAATAAAATAATATATGTATGATGGATTAGGCATGAATATAGGTTGAGTTGTCAGTTAAAGACTTAAGATTTGACAAAGTGACATATTTAACAATAATATTAAATAATTCAATTAACAAAAAATAATTAAAGAAGTTTAGCCATAGACATTTAAAAAAACTATTAACTGACAGAGTAACATATTTAACAATAATATTATTTTTAATAAAATATTATTATGAATATATAATATTATATTTCTTTCAAAATGTATCACAACATGTCACTTTTAAACAAATTTTTAATTTGGTTAGCTTTTTATTTTTTATTTAATTTTCTTTACTCATATTGATATTTTTAATTACTATAGTTTAATCAAATTTGTTTTTATAACTACTATACTTGTTTTAATTAACATATTTTCTTGTGGTTTAATCAATATATATATATATATATATATATTAATTTAAGAGGAGTGTATTGAATTGAAATTTTGAAAGACTATTTTGATATAAAAAATCTTGTAAATTTTAAAATATTATACATAAATGCTATAATTTATCAAAAAACATTAAAAGACTTTTATATTTTATTTAGATTTTAATAGATTTATATATTAAGATTTAAAATGACTTTATGGTATTAGTTCTGTTTTGGTCCTGGGCAATTTTTTTTTCATGTATGTTTCAATTTCAATAGCTTCCGTCTTCCTTTTCTTCTTCAAGTTCATATTATTTTTCCACATACCGCCCTTTTTTTTTCCAAATACCACCTCTTTTTTTTTCCAACATACCACTCCTTATTGTCCACTCTCTTCCCCATTTTTTCCTTTTTCTATGGCAGCCCAAGACCCCCCAAATGATTCGTACACCGTACCTGATCGTCCTCCAATATCGTTATTCAGCAAGATAATTCATCTTTTCCCATTCGTGTCATCCTTGATGACTCTAATTACCCCCTCTGGTCCCAGTTGATGGATATGAGAATTGGGGCTCGAAATAAATCAGGCTACCTTACTAGTATGACGGCTAATCCTCCGACTACTAATCCCTCCCACGACAACTGTGTTACTGAAAATAAAATGGTGAAAAGCTGGCTTATCGACGCCATGAGCCCTCTGTTGATGCAGCGGTTCATCTGCCTAGACACCACTAATGAAATTTGGGAAGCAGCCCGTCATACGTTCTATGATGGGTTCGACGAAACCTGTCTCTTCGACCTCAACCAGCTTTCCTTCTCCACCAAGCAAAATGGCTGTCCACTTTCGGTGTACAACAACGAACTTCTCTCCATCTTTCATGAGATTGATCACTGCATGTCATCACCCAAAAACACCGTGAATAATGTGGTCCAAACTCATTCTTCCATGGCCCGCTTGCATGTCCACATTTTCCTTAATGGATTGGATTCTGATTTCGACCAAGTTCATGGAGAAATACTTCGAAAAGATCCAAAATTGGACCTTGAGAGCACATACGCCTATGTCAGACATGAACACCAGCAGCAAATCACCATATCCTACATCAGAATCTTCAGCCCTGTTGTCTCAGGCTTCTCGTGCCTTTCATGGTCCCCTTTCACTCAAATCTTGTAAAGACGGCCTCTCTGGCAAACCTCTTCTCTACTCTCACTGTGGTGAATCTGGCTATTCCAAGTCTCGGTGCTTTGAACTCATCGGCTACGCAGAGTGGTGGGACTTCAACAAGCGATCTCGCTACAAAATGCCCTCAAAAGCACACCAATCATCCTCTGCTGGTGACCCTTCTTCCTCCCCTCGTGCTAATGTTGTGTATGAAGGTATCCTAGGTAATTCTTTTGCTTTTTCTGCTCACTCTCAGAATTCTTCTTGGATAATTGATATTGGTGCGTCAGACCATATGATTCGTGATACTTCTTTCTTAACACATTACTCTCCTCGCACTAAGACTAATATTACCACTGCTAATGGTGGCTCTGCCTCTGTTATTGGTCAGGGCACTCTTGTTTTTTCTCCTACACTCACTCTTCACTTTGTTCTTATGGTTCCCTCTCTATATTTCAACTTGCTCTCTGTTAGTAAAATAACTTTTGACCTCAATTGTCATGTAATTTTTTGTCCTACTTTCTGTATTTTTCAGGACGTCCAAAACCATGTGATCCTTAGCTATGGTTTTAGGCAATGCAACCTCTACTTTCTAGGGCTTTCGGATGGTGACCCTAGACCACCTGGATGAGTCTCTACTACTACCACTCCAGATTCCTCTCATTCAGCTATTTGGCTTTGGCATAAAAGACTCGGCCATCTCTCATTCGGTTACCTTCACAAATTGTTTCCCCATTTATTTACTTGTAAGCCCTCTAAATTTCATGTTCCACTTGTGAAATGGCTAAAATCCACCGCATTCCTTTTTATCCTAGTCTAAATAAAAGTTGCATTCCATTTCAAGTTATCCATTATGATGTTTGGGGTCCTGCTAAGGTCCCCTCTTTTTCTCACTCTTATTATTATGTGTCCTTCATTGATGAATGTACCTGAATGGTGTGGATCTCATTACTTAAACACAAAATGAGGTTTTTTTCTGCTTTTAAACAATTTCACAGCATGATTAATACACAATTCAATAGTTCTATACAAATTCTCCAATCGGATAATGGCCTAGAATATAAGAATGGACCTTTTTCTAACTTCTTAACCCTACTGGCATAAAACATCAGACCTCTTGTACTTACACACCTCAACAAAATGGGTTGGTCGAGCAAAAAAATAGACAATTATTGGAAATAGTTAGGGCTTCCTTCATTGATATGAATATGTCATCTTCTTATTGGGGTGAGGTCCTCCTATCAGTTGCTTACTTGATTAATCGCACCCCCTCTAGTGCCCTAAATTCTCTCACCCCACATTAGAAACTTGAAACTTGAAACATTCTTCTTTATCCCTCATAAAATGAATCTTAAACCTCGCATCTTTGGTTGTACCACCTACGTCCATATTCCTAAACCTCTCCGAAATAAGCTTGACCATTGTGCTAGGAAATGCATCTTTGTAGGCTATTTTGACCTCCAAAAATGATATGGTTGCTTTGATCCCAAGACTCATAAAATGTATGTAACCCTTGAGGTATCCTTTAGGGAATCTGAAGCTTTTTATTCAGGGATAGTCACTCCTCCTTCTTCTCAGGGGGAGATTCAACATATTGGAGAAGAAGAATTCTGGTTGTCTCCTTTTATAACTATTGATCCAACGTTCTCTCTCTCCAAACAGTCCCACAAATTCAAACTCCCTTCAAAATTCTTCCCCTGAAACCTCTGAAATAGCTCCTATTAATGCAAGTTCTCCTCCGCCGAATGAAAGTATGCCTCACATAGCTGAATCACTTGTTGTGGACAGTCCTGAAATGCATCTTGAATCTACTATTGAGGTAATTTATGTTCCACATTTAGATGTTTCAATACCTGCTCCACCAATCAGAAAAGGTATACCAAAAAGCAATATATGAACCATACCCGAAAGCAAAAGTGAAATACCCCATTAGTAGTTATGTATCATCTCACAAATTATCTAAATCATATGCTCTAACAGTTCACCAATTATCCACTGTATCTATTCCTAATAGTGTGCAGGAAGCATTGGAAGATCCTAGATGGAAGCAAGCAATGAACACTGAGATGGAGGCACTCCAAAAAATGAGACTTGGCAATTAACTTCTTTACCAAATGGTAAGAAGACAATTGGATGCAAATGGGTGTACATCGTAAAGCTTATGGCGGATGGGAGCATTGATAGATACAAAGCAAGACTCGTGGCAAAAGGATATACACAAAAGTATGATGTAGATTATGAAGATACATTTGCTCCAGTGGCTAAGCTCAAGACGATTCGAATCCTGATATCCATAGCAGCTAACAGAGACTGGCCTCTAAAACAGTTTGATGTTAAGAATGCTTTCTTGAATTGTGATTTAGAAGAAGTCTACATGGAGGTTCCACCAGGAGTAAAGCTAGCACCTTCAAAAGAGAATGTAGTTTGTAAACTAAACAAAGCCTTGTATGGCCTTAACAATCACCCAGGGCATGGTTTGGTAGATTCACATTAGCAATGAAGAAGTTTAGGTATAAGCAAAGTGATTTAGACCATACATTGTTCATAAAGCATAATAATAGAAAGGTGGCCATACTTATTGTCTAAGTGGATGATATGGTGTTAACAGGTGATGATATGTAAGAGATGAAGCTACTTGAAAAGAGGTTAGCTGCTCTTGGAATAGAGATTACAAGATCCAAACTAGGAATATTTTTGTCACAAAGAAAGTACACTCTAGACCTCTTGGCTGAAAATGGAATGTTGCCTTGTATTCCAACTGACACTCCAATTGAGATGAATCACTCCCTTGCGGTTTACCCAAATCAAGTTGAAATAGATAAAAACAGATACCAGAGGTTAGTAGGAAAATTAATCTATTTATCCCATACTATACCTGACATTGCCTATATTGTGAGCATTGTGAGTAGGTTTATGCACTCTCCTAGTGAAGAACATATGAATGCAGTGTATCACATCCTTAGATACCTCAAAGGTTCACCAGGAAAAGGACTCTTACACTCAAAATAATAAAGCTTGTGTGGAAGGATATAGTGACTCAGACTGGACTCGAGATAAAACTACCAGGAAATCAACTTCAGGGTACTTTACTTTTGTAGAAGGCAACTTAGTCACATGGAGAAGCAAGGAACAAAAAGCAGTAGCAATGTCAAGTGCTGAGGCGGAATATAAAGGTATGGCTTATGGTATTTGTGAATTGTTATGGATTAAAAGCATCTTAACTAACCTGGGAGTCAGGCATGATCAGACTATGAACCTATACTGTGATAATAAAGCTACAATAGAAATTGCCCATAATCGAATTCAACTTGATAGAACAAAACATGTTGAAATAGACAAACACTTCATTAAAGAGAAGCTAGATGAAAAAATTGTTCAAACTCCTTATGTAAGGTCTGAAGATCAACTTGCGGATGTGTTGACCAAAGCTGTATCAGGAAGAGTTGTAATACCTTGAGTTTTAAGCATGAGTTTAAGCCTTATAATTAGTTTTGATAGAGGAAGCTTAAGAAAAGCAAGAGGCTGTGTCGCCATTTCGCGCGATCCGCGTGGGGCGTGGTGCGATCAGCGTGGCAAATTCGAACAGATGGCGCGATCGGCGCGGTTATGGCGCGATCAGCGCGAGAGGTTTAGAATCAGAGCTATGCTTTCGAACAGCTGGCGCGATCCGCGTGGTTATGGCGCGACCAGCGTGGATGGTTCGAATATGTGGCTCGAACAACGTGGCTGTGGCGCTATCCGCGTGGGAGCCCAAATCAGGGTTGTGGATTCGAACATATGGCGCGACCCGCGTGGGTCTGGCGCTAAGTGTGTGGAATGTTCGAATAGGTGGCGCGGTCCGCGTGGGGTTTGGCGCAATCCGCGCTGGAGGTTGAATCAGGGCTATGGTTTCGTCCAGTTCACGCTATCAGCGGGGCACGGCGCGATCCGCGCAGGACTTTCAAACCAGCCTTATAATAGCTCTTGCTGGACGCGAAAAAGAGGAAAGGAAGGCCTTCTTCTTCCTCCTCTGCCCTAGACCTCCATTGGAGACTGGTCCAAGCTTGCTAGGGCCCTATTCCTTGCTCTAAATACCTTCCTTTAGCCTTTGATTGTGAGAGAAACACCTTGGAAGCTTGAATCACTCATCCTTTCTCTTCAAAAACCCCTTTTGAGTGAGTTTTGGAATCCCTAAAGAAAAGCTCAGAGAACTTGAGAGTGGCTGAGACCCATTGCGTGGAAAGGACACCAGAGCTCGGGGAGGTGGTCCTTGGGTCTTCTTTGTCGCCATTGAGGTAAGAAACTCAAGTTTCTCCGTTTGATTTTGAGTTTGGGGGTTTGCATGAACAGGGGGTTGTTGTGATGATGTTAGAGCCTTCAAAAATCATTATTAATGAAGTTTGATTTTGGCTCTGAACTATACATGCATAGAGAAAGGGCTGAATGTATGGCTATTGTGAACCCTAGAGTAGATGATAAAGTTGCTCTTGGGATGGTATAGATGTTGTTTATGAGCTGATATGGGTTGTGTTACGAGCTTGGATATGATAAGGTTAAGTTGTGGATATGCTTGTGTTAGCCTGAACAGAGTCTTAGGAGAGGCTCTGGAGCCTTGGTTAGGCTGAGAGGGGTCCTAGTGAGGATCTGAGAATCACTTGTGAAGTGATTAGTCATGTGTTTTGTGGAAAGGAGTGTAGTTCCCTTCGTGCTAACGGCTTAGGACCGTTATTGATACGCTGTGTGTTTGCTTATGTAGGACGTAAGCTGAATATCTCTGGTGGTGGTGGCCACGATACCGGGGAAGCCGGTGTTTTACTTAGAGCAGGTAAGCTCTTGGTTCTTGGTTGTATGTCCTTGTTGTGTGATGTGTTGCAAACACATCTTAGTTTTAGGCTAGTTTTAGGGTATATTTTAGATTAATAAATAGGAAAATAGTTTAGAATTAGTTAAGTTTATTACTTTATTGTTTTTAATTCAATTCAAATACCATTTGAGCATTTTTAGGCCAAAAGAGGAGTTCAAAGTAAAGAAAAAGAAGAAAACCAATTTTCAAGTCCCGCGCGAATCGCGCCAAGTGAGAGATAGAAGGCCTCAGTCTCGAAGATCTCACACAATCAGCGTGGGAGTCCACGCGATCAGCGTGAAGTAGCCGCAAGAATGGCGCGATCCGTGCCAGATCCGCGCCACCAGCGCCAAGGACATGAAGCCAGGGCATTCAACTCGAACAACTCGCGCGGGTAGCGCCAGGGCCGCGCTAACAGCGCCACAAAAGACCAGAGCCAGCCATTTGACTCGAACACTCCACGCGGTTAGCGTGGAGTGTCACGCAATCAGCGCCATACATTCGAACAGGCCGCGCTAACCGCGCGGGATCGCGCGTGGGTCGCGCCAGAGTGATCTTGTTACCTGATTTAAAAGATTT
>PYAF01001858.1:553451-565383 GCA_007407185.1 Glycine tomentella
ATAAATTGATAATTTATATGTGTATATTTGTAATTTTTTTGTAGTTATTTTGGACTTGTTCAGCATTGGCCTCTTCAGGTTAGTTTTTGTTTTTTTGTATATTTTTTTACATATTGGTAATTTATATTTTTAATTTTTATTATATTTTTTATTTATGTAGTTTTGGCTTGTTAAATATTATTTATATTGGAGATTTAAAATATTAGGTTTGAGAATATTTAAGGTTAGTTTATAATTACTTAATCAGAGGATACATGAAATATAAGAGTTTTTTTTTTTGTTAAAATGCTTCGTTTAATTAATATATTTAAATAAATTTAATTTATAGGAACCTTATTCGAATTAAGATACAAATTTATTAAAATTAATTATGTTATAGTTGATAAATATAATTAGTTTTGCACTATGTTGCCCAACGGCAGCAAACCCTGGCTAACTTTTGGGAGCACCTGCCCCCCATCGATCCAGCGGTTGTGGCTGTAGCCATGCACCAGATCCTGGATCGCATTCGCGGTCTGGAAGACAGGAAGAGGGCCCTCCTCCAAGAACAGAAAGATCTCATTCTGAGGGGGGCCTTCAGCAGCCACGGGGGAAACTAGAAGAGAAGAGTCCTTAACCTCACTTTATCGCAAGCATCTATCTACGGGTTTTTCACTTCAATCTCTTCGTCATTCGCTGGTCCGACAGCATACCAAACGTACTATCTAGGTTCCACCTCTCGACAAATCCGCCGCCCCGTCTTACCGCGGCTGTTGGCACGGAGTTAGCCGGGGCTTCTTCCTCGAGTCCTGTCATGATCGCGCACTCGACGAAAGAGCTTTACAAGCGGCATTGCCCTTCTTCACTCACGCGATATTTTTATGTTGATCGTTAGTTTTTTTTTTATTTTTGTGTTTAAATTTTTTGTAATTAAGTAATTTGTATTTTAATTTGAAAAAAATATATATTATATATGTAATTGTTGTGTGTTAAATAGTATTTATTTGGCACATTTAAAACATGAGGCTAATTTAAAAAATATATATTATATATGCAGTTGCATCCTTTTTTTTTTTTCTAGAGTCTCGGATACATTATCCGTCGATCATCAAAAACCAAATCCGGAAAACTATCAAGCTTTGTTCTGCTTCCTAATTAGTCACGCCCCATCCAGGCGCAAGTGGTTACGCCCGACATAGGCGGGGCATAACACCCTTATATATTCACCACACCACACCCGAGTTTAATCATCCCGCACAACAGACCTCCGCAAACTCCCTCAATCACAATTCCATGGCCTTCTTTGGTGAAACAGGGTCTCAAAACATTGGTAATTCCAAGTTAGCATTTATTTTTCCAAATGGATCAATAACACACAACAAAATCGGTGTTTCTTTCGTATGTGATACTCCTACACCAATGCGAGTTCCCGATGAATGTTCCTTTCAGTCACTGAAGAGTAGAATGCACAACACCCTTCTGCTCACAGATGACCAGTATGTGGATGAAATTTACTATCATCAACCGTCAATCAGTACAGTTAACGGAATTTTTTTTCATTCGCTGCAACTGAAAAATGATGATGTTTGCACTATGTTGGTGTGCCATGAAAAACTCCCATCTGTTGGTCCTATAGAATTGTTATGTATGATAACCAAAACACCCCAGGGTGTCCTGAACCTACTTCAGTCCACCATGACTCCTACTCATGATGCCCTGTTGTATTACAACGGCAAGTGGAACATACCACGACGAGGCAATTTTCTCGGTTACTCGTTTACTGGAACAAATCCTAAAAGATTTGAAATTTCTTCCGGATGCAATATACAAACACTGAAGCATATAATCAAGCAAGTTGCTTCGACAGGAGTTCCCCCTTATGGAATTCTTGAATCACAGGAAGTCAAACACTTGTTCTTCCGACAACCAGGTCATGCAAAGTATTCAGATACCTTGGTCGAATATGAAATAAAACAACTGAAAAACGATGAAGATCTACTTAAGGTGTTAGCAGAAGCAAATTACCGGAAGCGTTTTTGTCCAATAGAAATTTTAGCTACTTTTCACAAACTGGCAATCGAACTACTCGAAGATGACATGTCCGCTGCACAAGATCTTCCAAATTATGAATAGTTGCGTCATTTTGATGTTTCAATTGTTGTTCTTAGTACGTTTCGATGTGTTGCTTTGTAATGTTCAACTTGTGTTTGTGTTTGTAATTCCAACCCTTTGTACGTTATGTTGTTTGATTAGGTTTCCATGATTGCCTTTGACTATGTAAGCGTATATGAAAATTCACGTTAGTGTTTAACTGCAAGTTTAATTTGATTTCAAATGTTCATTACGAAATATAACAACATAAACAAAACATTGACAACAACATTAAGTTTGAGAATATTTAAGATTAGTTTATACTTACTTAGTAAGAGGATACACGAAATTAGGTATAGTCAATTAAAAATGACAATGTTGTTACATTAGGATATTAATTTGGTTGTTAATAAACGTATAGAATTTTTTAATTTTACATGGAAAAATTTATATACAGTAATGGATGACGATCAACATGTTCCACCGACACCATCGGATGCGTTGAGCATCATTGACCCAGGTTCATCCATACGGAGTCTCCTTACACTACAGGAGAAACATATATTCACGTATGTGTGGAATTCCCAGGCTGATCCAACCATGCGGGATTGTATACTTAATGTTCGGCATGCCGCGACACACAACCATACAGCTATACCTGAGGATATACACCCGTGGCTTATAGAAGCTGGCTTTTATCACGTTGTGCGTCTGCACAATCACGAGGTTCATATATCCAGTGTTGTGTTAATTTCCTATTAGATGTATTGATTGTTTTGTGATGTATACGTAACTGTTGTGTAATGTATGTTTTTAGATCGACCATCACCTTGTCTCCGCGCTTGTTGAGCGATAACGTCTAGAGACACGTACGTTTCATATGACGATGGGTGAGGTCACAATCACCCTGGAGGATGTACATCATTTGTTGGGTCTGTCGACCGATGGTCATGTTGTTTGTGGTCGTCACGGGCGACATAAATTTCGGGGCATCATTGGTGACATGCTAGGGGTTGAGCCGGCTGGTGATCGTGATTTGCACGGCGGCTTGTTAAACCTTCATTTTTTGCGTGAGCAGTTTGATGTTTATGAGGTCCACTCAGGCACTGAAATAGGACGTCGTAGATACACTCGTGCTTTGATATTACACATATTAGGTGGGATGTTGTTTGTTGACACCTCTTCGAGCTTCGTGCCAGCTCATTATTTGTTATATTTGGATGATTTCCAGCGCATATGGACATTCAGTTGGGGCTCTGTAGTTCTTGCAGCATTATTTAGGGAGTTGTGTAAGGCCACACGTGCTTCACGTCGTGAGATGAGTGGATGTGTTTTATCGTTACAGTTGTGGGCTTGGACACGATTCCTGACCATCTCTCCTAGCCTTCCTACGGTGGAAGGCCATCATGTCATACAGCAGGAGATATATGGCCACAGGTATTTTTTATTTGATTATTAGTATTCCTCATTTTTGTTGTATTCGGAGTATATGTTGCTTATAATTATTGTTGTTTTTGTTGCAGATTTAATGTATACCATACGCGACAAACTGTATATACCAACATTCGCAGATATCGCCATCATATTGATGTCATGCGAATGAGAGACATACGTTGGAGGCCTTATGAGGTTGTAGACGCAGTCCATCCACCGGATGTTCACATGGCTAGGAGATGGTTGGCTGTATGTCCTCTTATATGTTATGAGATCGTCGTATACCAGCAGTTGGATAGAGTTATGTGTCAGTTTGGGTTCGACCAGCCAATTCCATAGGATCCTATTAATTGTAGTGAGCTGCTGACGATTAGTATTACGAGCAAGACAGACGTGGATTGGAGTCAGCGTCATGTTTTCTTTATTCAACAATGGGAAAATAGAGTCGCTCTTGTGTTGCAAGACGTGCAACCTATGCGGAGAGACGGGTACCTATCTGTCAACAGCGAATACATGCAATGGTACTACTCAGTTACCTGTCGTTGGATGACCTACAAAGCGGCTTTGAAGACACATGTGGTATGCATGTTAGTTATAATTGTGTATTTTCCAGGTTAATTTACGTGTAATGTTCACTAATAATTGTTCATCTGCAGACCGATCGAGCAGATACTGTTGTCCACATGCTTTCACCTGAGGCACATGGTGCATTTGACATGACTCAGATGTACGAGGAGGCGGTTCGAATGCTGGCTGCATGCGATGATATAGACAGATTAATAGGTCCTGGAGATGCTGCACCGCCACCAGTACGACGTCAGACTGAGGCCCCGCCACCAGTGGTTCGACGTAACCGACATGCGCGTCACGAGGGGTTACCCCTCTACCACTCAACTCCATCAGTTGCAGACACACCAGTGGTTGTACCACCTATTCCTCCACGTCCTCCTGGCATGTTCTTTGCACCTGGGTACCCTTCGGGCCTCTCACAACAATATTGGTGGCCCCCCAGTTTGTTCTTGGATCACAGTACCCCTCTTGGGGAGCAGGACCGTCGATGCCGCATGCCGATGTCCCACATGCATCATACCCCATGCATTCTGCTGGCCCCAGTACAGCTGGGCCAAGTTCATCAGGGCTGACTTCACTTGGTTTGCATTACACACCCAAATCAGACACATTTGAAGAATGTTATAGGCCCATTACTCCAACTCCAACATCAGAACAGGATATGGTTTTTGGGACTCCTATTCAACAGTTGTCTCATGTGACATATTCTCCGAGTTTGGGATAGTATTCTGCAGATGAAATTATTGCGGCAATGGATGAGGGACATGAACACAACGTGGACGCTGGTTCTTATGACGTTCAGCACATCATTAGGCGGAATCCGGTTAGGGAAGCGCGCTTTCGATGCAATCTGTCACCATATGAACATAACATGAGCCTCTGTGGAGGATTCCATGAGGACCACTAACAACATGACTAAATAATTTTTCCCCTATTAGTGACAGTACGATGCTCTTTAATTGTATGGTAACAGACTGTTATATGCATGACTGTATAAACTTTTATGATTTTCATGTATTATGCAAGACAAATGGACTCTACTAATATTCGATAATTATTGTTTATTAAATATTTAACATGATTAACATTAGTATAACCACCAAGTACATTATTGGTTCTGGTTGTGTGATGGGCAATTACGCCTATTGTGGTCGACAACCTTACAGTAGCTGCATGTTGTTCGAGTCGTCGAGCCTTCCCTGGAGTCCATTTCATTTCGTATGCGTGTACTCTTTGGCCTTCCTTTTGTACGTCTAAACGACATATCTGGTATAACAATTGGCGGTACAGCTGGTGGTATGAACTCCTCATTCCCAATGGAAAACCACTACGGTGCATACACTTGACATTGATACGTAGCACTGTATACAGGATCTACATATTGTCTAGGATCATGGTGTGTGGATCGACGTATTGCAATAACATGGCTACACGGGAACCTATATGCAGTGAACTCACCACATTGACAATTTCGTTCAGCTAAGGAGACCGACCATTTTTTACCGCCCGAATGAGTTCGTATATTGTACGTTTCTTGAACCTCAAATCTCGTCTTAAGTGCGTCAAAACAAGTGACGTAGTGAGTTGCCGATTTGTCAACCATCCTCATATATTTTTGCCATGCTAATTTGGAGAAATGATTACCTCTCGCCATCTCCTCATGGGCTTCTTGACCATGTGCTACAAAGTATGACACTAAACGCGCGTATGTGAACTGGATAAGGGACATAATTGGTAGGCTTCTGGCTCCTTTAAGTACCTTGTTAAAGCATTTTGAAAGATTCATTGTCATGTGACCAAACCTTCTTCCCTGTTCATCATACGCTATACTCCACTTCTCCGTTGGGATTCTATCAATCCATGCTGCTATTTGAAGGCTTGCTTCTTTAAATGTTTGTAATCCGGCATCGAAATCTAAGCGCGAGGTTGTATAAGCTGTACATACAAACACGATGTAAAGAACAACACATACGATGGGTGCTGATTTCAAGTTGAGCAATGTCGGATGCTGAGCAAGCTGGAATCGAAGATATCAAACAGTTAACAATGTATACAGTCATGTTCAAGACGCCTAGGATTATCGAAGTTGAGTATCGTTGGGTGGATTTGAGGGTTTATATTATTATGATATATATCTTGTTTTGGTTTTACTATCAATGCAATGTGTTGATTGTTGACTGAATGTGTGTATGTGTTGTAGAAAGGACAACAAGAAAAAGCCATGGCTCTCTTGAAACATGAGATGGCACGACTTTTTTGGTTGAGAAAGAGAAAAGGGAAAAGAACGTTGCAGTTGCTTCTGTGAATGTCGCTGGTGGGTTGGCTACTCCAACTGCCCCTCAAATGAATGTAACAAAAGTTAGAACTTGTCATTTTGATCATTTAATTGTCGACACAAAAGTGGGAAAGACATAAAATTGAACTAAGTTAGAACTCGTTTGGATTTCTGATTTAGAAAGTAACAAATAATATTTGGCTAAAGCTAGAAGTTGCCATTCACTCATTTAATTGCCGACGAGAATAAGTAAGAAAGACATAATACTGAACTAAGTTAGAACTCGTTTGAATTTCCGATTGAGATAGTAACATAATATTTGGCCATAAGTTAGAACTTGCCATTCACTCGTTTAATTTCCGATGCATAATTAAGATATAGGAACACTATTTTGCCCTTGTATATTGCGCTGAGTTAGCACTTGCCCATCAATCGTCTAATATCAGCTAAGTTAAAACTTGTTATCGATTTCTGTTGTTCGTGTAGATTCTGATGATGTACTTTTGGTATTATGGTGGCTAATGATCTTCTTGTTTGTATCGATTTTGATCATCATGTACTCTTCGTATCATGATGGCTATTAGTCATGTGCTTCGTGTTGATTATGACCATATATATTTTTGGTATCATAACTACTATTTATTCTGTCAATTTTGACCATGTACTTTTGGTATCATGACGACTATTAATCATGTCGTTCATGTCAATCAATCAAATTAAGAATCAAGTAAATGAATATATAATCTCAATGCATGCCTCATTTTTTTGAATGGTAAAACTTTACGCCAACAAACATAATTGAACTTGTCCTACAATGGGAGATCGGTTAGAGTTAGACATGCCAAATGAGTTAGCACCTCCAATTTCGACCACGGTTCAAATATGCATCCTAATGAGGTTGACACCCCTATTTATAATTATATATGAAATGTCTCCTTATAATTATATATTTAATCACCAAGATACATTAATAATTAGTATGTTTATGATTTAAACCTTCAAATTAATTAATAACACTAATAAGAAATATATATCCTAATTTAAATTCATATTCAAATGTGTAAAAAATACAATTAAAAGATTTTATTTATCCATCGCAATCCTATCTCCCTTCGCGCAATTAACATTTTTTCCTATTTTTTTTTTGTTAATTGTGATGAAGTTTATCATTTTTAAGGTACTGATACATAGACAATTTCTTTCTCTACTTCATCATGTCATTTAGTCTGCGGTTTGTGACAAACAATACGAAGAAGACTTTATTATGAGAGACAACACCTATTTCAAGGATTTCTATGGTCCGAATAAATTAAATTAGTAGTTGAAATGAAATAATTTGATTTTTTTATCTTCCTAATTATATGTATTTATACTCAAAAGTCAAATATCATACAAGAGACAGAGAGAGAGAGAGATTTTCTGATTGTAGGGAATCACAAATCTTGTGAGTTAGACGTACGCTTGGTCAAAGCCTTGGATGCTCAAGTGCAGCTATGTATGCATGCATGTCGAAAATGAAGACAAATCCACATGGCAATTGATAGGTTGTTGTTAGATTTGCAGCTTCTTTCAGAGAAAGTCACATGGTGTCACAATGTAACGTAAGGATATCATTATTCATGTCATGATAGCTCATTTCCAGCCTTTTATTTGAAACTTTCAACAAGTGGGTCAGTAAGTAGCACGCTCTATCGTATAAAATTAAATTTATAACTCACATGCTTTTCCTCACATGGTATCTATATCTATATCATGATTTATAAGGAGTAATGCATTGTTGGAGTACACTACAATTAAGTCACTATATCGTATAAAAGTGGTATAAACAATGGGGTGTAGGAGTCTACAAGAATTATTTCCGTAAAAAAATTGAAATCGAATTGATTTCAAACTGTTTTAACCAATTTGATCTAAATAATCAAATTAATTTGTAAATCGATTTAAAATCAAAACAGTTTTAAAAAATTGGATTTGAACCCAAATAATTCAGTTTTAAATTGGATCTAAGAGTTAGACCAATTTCAAATTGGTTTTTGAACTATTTTTTTCAAATAAAAAAATATTCAAGTAAAATCAGTTTAATTAATCAAATTAATTTTGTAAAAATAATTTGGTTAACCAAATTGATTTTATAAAATAATACACTCATTTTTTGAACTAATTCGAAAAAAAAAATCAATTTGATTTAAGTTTGTTTACACTTCGATTCAATTGGGTTTGAGTTTTTTTCTACACTCCTAATGGAGTGTGTCGTGTGTTAGTGTGTATTTCATGAGATTATTATTCAACCAATTTATGAATATCACTCTTACACCACATTCCTAAAATTTGTTGAAATACAAGATTAGAAGTGTTTTTGAGAGTTTTTCTAATACAAAAACTCTATATTTCTAATAAAAAAAACTCAAAATTACTTATGACTTATATCTAATCATGCCTCTAATAGAGTTATAGATAACTAACTACTTACAACTCATGAATATGATGATACTTTTCACTTAACCCCACAACATTGCATCAATTTGCATGACTAGGAGGTAACTGCCTGAGATCTTTATGATGAGTGGAGATCACCATAAATAAACAAGAGCTCAATTAATCTTTAACGTTGACTGTTGTGATGATGCGTTACGTTTGGCTTTTTTGGATATAGTGGTAGAAAGGGACTTAGCATGGGGTAGCTTATCAAGATGTTGGAGATGCTATTATATTAATTTATAATTTTTTGGCATCCTTTGTTATTCTTTGTATCCTTTTCCCAAACGCATCAATTCTTGTACTGTGTTGAACTTATTATTATATAAGTTTAATGTCAATGTATTGTTTGTGTAAAGCTTTTTACACCAAATTTTATAAACTTTTTTCTATTAATAGTATATGTTTATTTGCCTATAAAAAAATCTTCAAGGTTGATGCCGATAAAAAATACCTTCTAAGGTTGACTATTTTTTTGGTTTTTGGTTGACCTAATTAATGATGAGAATTTGGATGAGATTTTAAATTTAAACTACATTGCTGTCACTATAAAAAATGACAAGGAGTTGGGTATACATAATTTGGTTAAATTTAAATCTGTCATCACTGTTAAAAAAAATTATATTTGAGAGAAGACATATTTTTTTCTTTTTTAAACGAAATATTTACCGACCAAAGTCCTCATTAAGACTAATTAAGGTCAAATTTGAGAAGTTTATAGTGTTTTGATCTTTTCCCCCATTATACGTTTTGTTTTATTCATGAGAAGACATGTTCATAGTCAGTGATTTATAAAAGAATAACTACTAATTCGAGTAAAATAGAAATAATATCATTTTTGTTTTTCCTAAGATTCTAAAAATACAAATATTAAAAAATAGTGAAATTAGACAAACCGTTCATGTAAAAGGGCACTCTAACAATACATTGGATCTAATTGCAAGTATAAAGAATACTACTTCTCTACTGTGATCTCGAGCAGCGTATAGTGATAATATAATATTTATAAAAGACCCTTTAATGTTGTTTGGTTTTCGGCAAAGTAATATTAATATAGAAAAGAAAAGAATGTTTTTCTTGATGAACTGAGTGTTTGAGCAAGTATTTTTATTAATAAATTATTTTCTGTCATTAATATAAAATAATTTTATTAAATCAAATTAATTATAATACTATAAAATTCATACGAAATTATTATTTTACTTAACATAAATGTTTAAATCTTAAAATAAAACTAAAACTTACGTTAAAACTATGAAAAATAAGCACAATATTTTTTTAAAAATATAAAGAAGTCATAATATACTTCTAAGAATTTGAAACTGTAAAAACCTACCACTTATATGTTACAACAGTAAAAAAATAATAAAAATAATATAGTCATATAGAAATTTATTGTTCGGTAAATTTTGTGAAAGAAACATAATTTGATTAACATTGAATTATTTAGATACTATCCAAATTTAATTCTTGATGAAAATAATTATTCATCTGATTTTACTTACATTCCAACATAACGTTAAATTATTTAAGATATCTTTCTTATAAAGCGGAGGATTAAGATAAAAAAAATAAGAATCATGTGCATAGTCATTTTTTATCATTGTAATAAGTAAATGGTGATCCGTAAGCCACTCTATTTTGGGGGACTAGCTAGGAGGATGAAACAAAGGAGAAAGAAAATAATAAAAAAGGAAAGAAAAAAAAGATAAACTATCTTTATAAATAATGTGATTTTTTATGAATATAAATAATGTTATTAAAAAATTTTAAAAATAGAAATAAAAATGATGTAGTAATGATATGAAAAAAATAAATAGAATGAGTCTTCTTAAGGAAATGCACTTCAGAATTGAGATGAAATCAATACTATAAGGCAATACTATAGAACAGTAAAAATATATACAAAATCTAAAATTAATTACAATCTCAATTTTCAATTTTTTAATTACTGACTTATTATTATATTTTATTCCCTTAAATATATACATCGTCAATTTATATTAGAAGAGAAAAAAAAGTTACATACAATTTTCTTATGTTCTTTTAGGGTTATTCTTCGATCAAACTTAGAATTTTATTCTAATAATCATTATAATAAAAGTTTGCAATAAAAATTAACATAAACTATCAAAATAAAACTTCAATTTCAATAAAAAGAACTTGGTTTTATGTGGAATGGGCTTTATGTTTCGAGTTACATGCACATCTAGTGCTGCAACTCCTATTTATAATACGTGATTCTTAGTCTTTCAAAAAAAGAAAATTTCAATAAAAGAACACTAAAGATATTTTTAAAAAATTGCATCTAAATTTTATCATAAGAATATCTCAGAGTAAATTCTGTTCCAAGCATTCTGTGAAGATCGATCAATGACATTCCACAAGAATATCCCAAAAACCAATGTGGGAGGAATGCTATTCTGGGTATATGTATATTTTGAATGAAACAAGCTTACACGATATAATAGATGTCAATCTATCCGAAACTTTTATGAAAATCTGAGGACATACTGTGAAAGAGGATAGAAAAATAATGAGAACAAGAATAGAAGCCTCCTAAAAGACCACGTCTGTTTTGGTAGTTCAAATTGTCGCGTGTTCCTCTCTCAATGACTGTTCTATCCATATGGTGAGTTAGGTGATCGGAGGTCCACGACAGATTGATTCAAAAAACAACAAAGAGAGAAGAAGATTTTAGGAAACCATGAATTAAAGTTTTATAATTACCACTTTTATGAATATATGGATTATATGTGATAACATAATTTGTGTGATAATATGCCATATATATAATATTTGTGTCATATCACATTATTAATGATTAATTGATCATGCATATATTTTGTTATGTCAATGATAATTTTGATTGATTTAGAATAAAATTATTTGATTGATAATCATTATGACAATAATGAGATAATTTAGAAAATTATGGTTTATAACCGTTGCTTAATTAATAGTTATTAATAATTTTGAATTTAAATTATTTATTAATGGTTATTATGTGTCAACGACTATATTAATGATCATTAAGTAAATAATAAGAGAATTCAAGAAATTATGTTTAGAGTTTAAATTAATAATCATTATGAATTTCAAAATTCT
>PYAF01001858.1:565483-578911 GCA_007407185.1 Glycine tomentella
CATTATGAATTTCAAATTCTAGATTAATGATTAGATTTATTATGATTTTGAATTCAAATTAATAATCATTATGAATTTCAAATTCTAGATTAATGATTAGATTTATTATGATTTTAAATTCAAATTAATCATCATTATGAATTTCAAATTCTAGATTAATGATTGGATTATTTTTTTAAAATGATTTTGAATTCAAATTAATAATCATTATGAATTTCAAATTCTAGATTAATGATTGGATTTATTATTTTTTAAATGATTTTGAATTTAAATTAATGATCATTATGAATTTTAAATTCTAGATTAATGACTGGATTAATTATTTTAAAATTGATTTTGAATTCAAATTAATGATCATTATGAATTTCAAATTCTAGATTAATGATTGGACTTTTTTTTTTTTGAAAATTCTTTGTAACAAAATATTGAATGAGTAAAGGTTCTAAAATTAAAATATTAATTTTTTAAACCTATGGGCTCCACTGTGGGTCCATTAATAAAATGGTCATGTGAAGCCCCAACGGATAAGGATGACTAGATTTTATCTGATTGGATCTTAACAAATTCAAAAATTTTAGTAAAGTATTGTATGACCAACTTCGGCAATGCTTGGATACTAAGGATAATTTTTGAAATTAAATGATGGTTAATTACATTCAAATTTGGTAAAATTATTGACCCTCCCAACAAGACTCTGATAATGATACCGAAGGCCCAAATAACAATTTTAGTTTTTTACAAGTGACTTGCCTAACGTAAGCCTTGTAAGGATAACTAAAGAATTGTAACAATGAACAAAAGTAGTTAAGGAATCTACTTGCAACTAGTATGTTTATTGTATGATTGCAAATTGTGTGCTTTATGTTTTCAGAAAATGTTATTTTTCAATCCGTTAGCTGCTATCTTGAGTCAAAAATCTATGGATGGTACAAACTACAAACAATGGAAAACTAATTTGGATATTATTCTGCAATATGAGAAACTCAACTTTGTCTTGACTACCCCTAAGCCAGCACAACTTGAAGAAAATGTTTTTGAGGAAACGAAGAATAAATTTTCTGATTGGGAGAAGGTGAAAATGTTGCAGTTCGCCGCTACATTCTGGTCAGTCTCGTTAATCACTTGCAAGAGCAAGTTAACATGCTTGAGAGTGGAGTAGAAATGCTCCAGACTCTTGATGACATGTTTGCTACTCCTAGCAGTTCAGCAAGGCAGAATGTGCTACTTGTGATTGAGGCTTGCTTAGTGGAGAATTACAGTGATAAATAGATCATTGATTCAAGAGCCACTAACCATGTTTGTTACTCTTTGGAGTGGTTCAAACATAACTTGTCTATCGGTCAAGGCCAAAGAGTTTTTAGACTTGGAAATGGGGAGCTTGTCTCTGCACAAGCAGTAGGACAAGTTATTTTGTCATTTTTTAATTGTAGAACTTTGGTTTTGGATGATTGTTTATTTGTTCCAAATTTTAAGAGGAATTTAATTTATGTTAGTTGTTTGATTAAACATGGTTTAACAGTTCACTTTAATTCCTCAGTTTCTATAAGGAGTTCATCTTCTTTTATATGTTTCGGTACTTTATTTAATGGTCTTTATTTCCTTAGTCATATACCTCATGAAGTTAATCATGTTGAATTAGGAAACAAAGAGCATGATCATATATCTAAGAAAAGAAAGGTTTCCGATGAAACTTATCTTTGACATTTACAATTAGGTCATATTAACTCTAACATGATACAACGTTTGGTAAAAAGTGGATTTTAAAATCCCTAGTTTTTGAACCAATATCGATATGTGAATCTTGCTTAAAGGGTAAATTGACAAAGCAGTCTTTTAAGGCCAAAGGAAATCGTGTCACACTTCAGGTGGAATTGGTACATACTTATGTATGTGGACCAATAAGTGTTCAGGCCAGGGGTGGGTATGGGTACTTTATCACATTCACTGATGATTACTCAAGATTTGGATACATATACTTGATGCACCATAAGTATGAAGTTTTTGAAAAATTCCAAGAGTTTAAGGTAGAGGCAGAAAAGCATCTTGGTGTTCAAATCAAGACTCTTCGGTCCGACCAAGGTGGTGAATACCTATCTGGAGAGTTCAGATCTTACCTGACTAAAGAGGGGATAATTTCACAACTATCTTCTCCAGAAACAAAATCCTTTTAGAAATGGTAAGGTCTATGCTTAGTTATTCATCTCTATCTGAATCATTCTGGGGATATGCCTTACAAACTACCATGTACTTATTGAACTTAGTTCCATCTAAATTTGTTTTAAAGACGCCCACAGAACTATGGAATGGGCAAACACCCAGTTTGAACCATATTTGGATTTGGGGTGCTCCAATACATGTCTTACAACAGAAGCCAAATAAGGTGGACTCACGTACAGAAGTGTGCATGTTTGTAGGCTATCCTAAAGGAACTAGAGGTTGGATGTTTTATAGTCCAATAGATAGGAAGGCTTAGTGAGCACTCATGCAACTTTCCTAGAGAAGGACTATATGGAAAATTCCAAACCAAAGAGTATGGTTATTCTTGATGAGCTTGTCTCAGGTCAAGTTTTACCCCAACCTCAAGTGGTTCCATCTTATGTTCCTATGGTTGTTCAAAGAGGGGAATATATTCCTGAAGGTGAACGTACACAGGAACTAGATACAGAACCAGAAATTCAGCATAATGATCTACAAGTGGAACCTGTAAAAATGCAAGTACCACTTGTTGAATAACAAAATTAAGAATTAGTTATAACCCACCTAATGGGGTTCAAGAAATTGTTGATCCGCCAAATTTGGATCCTCCTGGTCGTAGTGGGAGATTGATTCGTAAACCCGCAAGATATCTTTTATTGGGAGAATCATATCAGGCTGTCACCATTGAAAGAGATGACGATCCCACTAGTTACGACGAAGCACTTGAAGATGTTGATGCTTAGAAATGGCTGGTGGCTATGAACTGTGAGATGGAATCTATGCATTCTAACTCAATTTGGTCTCTTGCAGAAGTACCTAAAGGGATAAAACCCATTGGATGTAAATGGATCTATAAGAGAAAGAGAGGATCAGACGGGAAGGTTGAAACCTTCAAAGCTAGATTGGTGGCAAAAGGGTACACCCAAATAGAAGGTGTAAGCTATGAGGATAATTTTTCGCTAGTAGCCATGCTTAAGTCTATCCGGATTCTCTTAGCTGTTGCGGCAAGTCTCGATTACAAGATTTGGCAAATGGATGTCAAAACTGCTTTTCTAAATGGAAATTTAGAAGATGACATCTATATGTAACAGCTGAAAGGGTTCATATTCGAAGGGCAGAAACGTATGGTATGCAAGTTGCAAAGGTCTATCTATGAACTTAAGCAAGTATCCAGGTCATGGAACATTAGGTTTGATCAAGCCGTTAAATCTTATGGTTTTGAGAAAAGCTCTTATGAGTTATGTGTATACAAAATGATCCGAAGTTAAAGCAGTATCTTTTCTGGTGCTTTATGTAAATGATATACTCCTTATTGGAAATGACACTAAGGTATTATCGGATATAAAGACCTGGCTGAGCAAGCATTTTGATATGAAAGACCTAGGAGAGGCCAATTACATTCTTGGTATTAAACTCTTACGAGACCGGAAGAATAGGTTATTGGCCTTATCTCAGGCATCCTACATTGACAAGGTCCTTGCCAGGTTCAGTATGGAGAATTCTAAGAAGGGTATTTTACCCTACAGGCATGAGATTTATCTCTCTAAGGAGCACTCTCCTAAGACGCCTGAGCAGAGAGAACACATGAGTAGGATACCTTATGCTTCAGCTGTAGGTAGTCTCATGTATGCTATGTTGTGCACCAGACCAGATATTTGTCATGCAGTGGGAGTGGTTAGTCGATACTAATCTAATCTTGGAGAGAAACACTGGATAGCAGTTAAGCATATACGTAAGTATCTTCAGAGAATGAGAGATTATATGTTGGTCTATTTAAGTGAGAGTCTTGAAACCATTGGTTACACATACTCAAATTTTCAAGGAGACATTGACTCAAGAAAATCAACTTCAGGCTATGTGTTCACACTTAATGGCGAGGCCATTTGTTGGAGAAGTATCAAACAGTCATGTGTGGCTAAATCTACCACAGAGGCTGAGTATGTAGCTGCATCTGAAGCTGCAAAGGAAGACGCAAGATTGAAGAAGTTCCTTATGGATCTTCAAGTGATACCAGATGTTGGTCGCCCCACTACACTTTATTGTGACAATAGTGGGGCTGTAGCATAATCTAAGGAACTGCGATGCCACAAAAGACAAAAACACATAGAGAGGAAGTGCCACTTGATCCGAGACATTATTGAAAGAGGAGACATAGTGGTATATCAGAAGAAAACCTTGTTGACCCTTTTACTAAGATTTTGTTTTTACGTGTGTTTGAGAGGCATGTTACCTCTATAGGTCTTAGAAGCATTCCAGACTTGCTATAACTTTATAAATGAGGTATTATTCAGTTTACCTTACACACAAAAATTTACAAACACCAAGGTCCGGATCAATTAGAGTATATCATCATATGGATACGTTCATGGAGGACATGATCATAGGTTCTTACAATTGATGAATTGGTTGACAACTGTTAAATAAAGTTGGGCGTTTTAGTTAGGTTGCAATATTTTATGAAATGATCTTGTCCGAGCCATTGTAAAATATTGGTGTGAATTAATGTTCGCATTGAAAGGGTCAAAGAGAGATTTGATTAAGGTTGTTTTCTGTCATAAGTATCAAATCTCTAGCTAACCATAGTTTTGTGATTGCTCTTAATCTTGCGTTTATTATAAATAGGTAATTGAATAATTTTCATTCTTTGATTTACCAACGGGTGAGGCCCGACCAATTGACGGCCAATAACTCAGTTTTGGGAATAAAATTATTTGATTGTTGGTATTTATGAGATAAACAATATGAAATTTGTAGGAAATGTCCCCTTGATATGTTTCAATACTTGGATATTGAAGACACTGACTAGTGTATGTAATCCATTAGAGAAACTATCAAAGTCAAGAGAATAAATAATTGATTGAGTAACAGAAAACTCATCAATCAATTATCGATATATTACAAAGGAGCGATGCATATTTGGGTTATATGTGTTGTTTGTGTTATTAATCTTGGAGTTCAAGTTTGGACTTTTAGTGGAGTAGCACCGAATTAGATAATCATTCTGTTGATTATCAGGAGCCTTGATTAATTACATATGGTGGATCTCCAAGCTAGCTTGAGACAAGGGATGAGGTGTTTCAGTTAATGATGACTTATGAGCTACATGGTTTTGGGCTTTAAGCTTAAGTTTGTACTCAAGAGCAAGTGGGAGATTGTTAGGAATGCTCTTTATACAAGCTATTTGTGCTTAAGTGTATGGCAAGGGCCCAAAAGACCTAGGTTTAGATTTTTTAGTCTCCTATATAATAATCTTGTTTGCTCTAGACAAAAAGAACTGTTGTCGTCATCTCTCTGAAATAGAAAAGTGTCCACACATTTTCCTCTCCCTTATTCAAGAATAGTATGATAGATTTGTCATTCGTAATTGATTGAGGAGGTCAAGATAGGACTTACAAAAAAAAGGAGGAGATTGCATTTACGCTTCAAGAGATAATTATCTCATTTTTTATTAGAAAGACAAGAATGATCTTATAATATTTAAATTTATTAGGTCCAATACGCTTTAGCAGATTCTTAGGAATCCATCAATTTTTTAGAGCTTGTTATTGATTGCAGCTATACAAAACAATACTTAAATATATTCTTACCACAAAAGCAACGTCAATCCTAAGAATTTTGGTGCCCTGGACGAATGAAGAAAAGATATCATATTCTCATATAATTATTTGAATATGTCCTTGATTTTTTTTCCCACAAAATCATCAATAATCTGTTCATAATCAAGATTCTTTTAAAAAAATATTTTTTATAGAAACCAAAATAATATTATTTAATCGACTTTGTGACAGAGAAGCTTGCAATGATTCATGTGTAGAGTCTTGCAGTTTGATTTCGAGATCCCAACATAGTTGAGGAGGTCATAATTCACAACACAATGATTTACAATAAAAGCACCAAATTTATAATAACCCAGATTTCTAAAAAATAAAAATAAAAAAAATCTCATGCTAATAGCGTGTGGGACCCATATCCATAGCTCCTTACCGCATGTCTCCTTTAGAGTTAAAGGAGTTGAAGATACAGATTGAGAACTTGTTATCCAAGGGGTTTATTAGAGCGAGTGTGTCACCGTGGGGAGCACCGATTCTTTTTGTGAAGAAGAAGGATGGAAGTATGCGATTGTGTGTGGATTACAGGCAGCTGAATAAAGTTACTATAAAGAATAAGTATCCTTTACCTCGAATTGATGATTTGCTTGATTAGTTGAGGGGTGCCTGTGTGTTCTCCAAGATAGATCTGCGATCCGGATATCACCAGATTCGGATTAAGCCCAAGGACATACCGAAGACTGCCTTCAGGTCGAGATATGGTCATTATGAGTATCAGGTCATCCCTTTTGGCTTGACAAATGTCCCTGTAGTGTTCATGGACTATATGAACAGGGTATTCAGACCATTCCTAGATTAGTTTGTGGTGTTTATTGATGATATACTGATCTACTCCAGGACGGAGGCGGAGCATGCCGAGCACCTCAGGATTGTTCTGCAGACATCGAGAAATAATCAGTTGTATGCTAAGTTGTCTAAGTGTGAGTTTTGGCTTTCAGAGGTGAAATTCCTGGGTCATGTGATTTCTGCAGCTGGGGTAGCAGTTGATCCCAGTAAGATAGAGGCTGTGATGTCTTGGGAGAGACCCAAGAATGTTTCAAAGGTCCGTAGTTTCCTTGGTCTAGCAGGTTACTATCGGAGGTTCATTCAGGGGTTCTCATAGATGGTGTTACCTTTGACCCGCCTTACCAGGGAAGGTAGCCCATTTGTTTGGACTCATGAATGTGAGGAGTGTTGACTCTTCCTGATCCTGAGGATTGTTTTGAGGTTTATTGTGATGCTTCCAAGCAGGGACTTGGATGTGTGCTGATGCAGGAGAAAAGAGTGGTTGCTTATGCATCCAGGCAGTTGAAGCCACATGAGGAAAATTATCCTACACATGATTTAGAGCTTGCAGCTATTGTCTTTGCTCTAAAGGTGTGAAGGCATTACTTGTATGGTGCTAAGTTGGTGGTGTTCAGTGACCACAAGAGCCTCAAGTATCTTTTTTATCAGAAGGAGTTGAATATGAGGCAGAGACAGTGGATGGAATTCCTCAAAGATTATGACTTTGAGTTGAAATATCATCCTGGCAAGGCGAATGTAGTTGCTGATGCCTTGAGCAGGAAGCATTTGAGTATTGCATGCATGATGATCTCAGACTGTGAGTTAATTGAGCAGTTTAGAGATATGCACCTGACCATGACAGAAGGTGCTAGTGATCTTGAGTTGAGAGAGACCAAGATTGATAATGAGTTGATTCAGAGGATCCGGGAGGCCCAAAAGCAGGATGATGATGTGAGGTCCATGATTGTTCAACAGGATGTTTCCTGGGAGACTCATGACTTGGTGTTGTACCAAGATCGGATCGTTGTGCCTAAGGGCGAGCTGGTGGATGCAGTTCTGTCGGAGGCTCATAAGGGCCAGTTCAGCATTCATCCGGGTGCCACCAAGATGTATCAGGACCTTAAGAGGAAATTCTGGTGGCCAGGGATGAAGAAGGACATAGCTGAGTATGTGACTAAATGTCTGGTATGTCAGAAGGTGAAGATTGAGCATCAGAGATCGTCAGGCCTACTGCAGCCGTTGCAGATTCCAGAGTGGAAATCGGATAGCATTTCCATGCATTTTGTAGTTGGACTCACAAAAAACTACGTATATAGGTAGAGACGAAAAAAGAAATCTCGAAGTAATTTGTAGAGTTCAATAACTATTATTATTTGCAATTCGGAATTCTTATTAATTACTTTAACCGAATAAATCTTGGTAATTGAAAAATTAAGTCATAATTTATTGGTTGATTATATCATTAACTATACCGAGGACTCAGACTGGATGTGACTCCATCTGGGTAATTGTTGATAGGCTGACCAAGTCTACTCATTTCTTACCTGTTCGGACTGACTATACTGCAAAGAGATTGACTCAGCTATATGTCAGGGAGATTGTCAGACTGCATGGTGTCCCAGAGAGTATTGTTAGTGACAGAGATCCAAAGTTCACTTCTAGATTTTGGAGTGCACTTCAGGAGGCTTTTGGGACTCAGCTGAGGCTTAGTACAGCTTATCATCCCTAGACCGATGGTCAGATAGAGAGGACTATCCAGACTCTGGAGGATATGTTGAGAGCTTGTGCCTTGGAGCAAGGTACTAGATGGGATCGATACCTACCTCTGGTGGAGTTCTCGTATAATAGTAGTTTTTATGCTAGTTTGGGCATGACACCTTATGAGGCATTGTATGGCCGGAGGTGCAAGACTCCTGTTTGTTGGACTAAGGTGGATGAGAGACAGCTTCTTGGACCTAAGATGGTTCAGGAGACCACTGAGCAAATCCGTCTAATCAGAGATAAGTTGTTGAGGGCTCAGAGTCGACAGAAGAGTTATTATGATCATAAACACAGGCCGCTGTAGTTTGATGAGGGCGACCATGTATTTCTGAGGCTGTCTCCAGTCATTGGTGTTGGACGGGCTTTGGGTGTGAGGAAGCTCAGTCCTAGTTTCATTGGTCCTTACCAGATTCTTCAGAGAATAGGACCAGTGGCCTATAGTCTAGCTTTGCCTCCCCAATTGTCAAGGCTGCATGATGTTTTCCACGTGTCACAGTTGAGGAGGTACATGCCAGACCCTTCGCACGTGGTGGAGCCTGACACCGTTCAGATTCGGGAGAATCTAACTTGTCCTACAAGGCCCATACGAATTCTGGATAGGATGGAGAAGCAGATCCGGAGTAGGACCATTCCCATAGTCAAAGTTCAGTGGGAAGGGAGGACACCTAAGGAAGTGACTTGGGAGCAGGAGCAGGAGTTGGTGCAGCTATACCCCGAGTTGCTTAACAGGTATGATTTAGAATTTTGCGGACAAAATTCTTAAAAAGGTGGGGTGAATATAATAACCCAGATTTCTAAAAAAAAAAGAATCTCATACTAACAGCGTGGGAGCAGCGCCGTTAGCGTGGAAGCGGCGCTAGTAGCGGGGGAAGTGGCGCTGGTAGCATGAGAATGCACCAGAAGACTTTTCTTTCGAATAATTGGCGCGATTAGCGCCAGGAGCGGCGCCGTTAGCGCTAGGACTCGACCATGTGGCACGATTAGCACCAGTTATGAAGCGGTTAGCACCAGAATGTCCCTGAAGACCCCTGATTCGAATATCTGGCGCGATTAGCGCCAGATATGACGCGATTAGCGCCAAAATGCTTTAGGAAGCCTTTTCTTTCGAATTGGTGGCGCCAAAATGTTGGGGGCCTATAAAAGGCCATTTTTACGATTTTTCTGGCCAAAAACTCATTCTCTCCTTCCTTCCGCCATTGATAAGCTTGGGAAGCTTTATATCTTTTCCATACTTCATCTAAACACTTCCTACCCAACTAGAAAGTTGATTAGAATCCCTTTATGAGCCAGATTCCAGCTTCAATTCTAGGAAAAAACCTTAAAACGGAGAAATCCTGTTCCCCTGGGAACTTTGTAAACTGAGTTTTAAAGGAGATAGAAGGCGATTCAAGGATGCCAAAAGACAAGCGATCCTCCAGCCTTCCTCGACAATTTAGAGGTAAGAAATTCAAGTTTTACCGATTGTTTTGTGAAATGGTTCTTGGGATGAATAGTAACCATATTGTGTTAGGACTGGAATTAGGCTTGGATTCTTTAGAAAAGTATGATCAGGAGGTTGTTCTGATGAATACTAAGCTTTGAAACATGACTTTTGATGAAGTTTGGTTTTGACTGAGATATGTATGAGTAGGAAGAATGTTGATGAAATGGAAGATATTATGATAGATATGAGCTTAGGTCCTGTTACAAAAGTTGTTCAGGAGGCTATATAAACGGTGAAAACATGTTGGACTGATAGTTTTGAACAACTTGTTTATCCTTGAAATATAGAATGGTTAAGCAACAAAATGCTTTGAATTGAGATTATGCAGAGTCTAAGGGGACTCTAAGATCTTGGTTGGACCAAGATAGATCCTGTTGAGGATCTGTGAATCGCCTATAAGGTGATTAACTCTGATAATCCTAAGATAGAGAACATAGAGGTTTTAATGGAAAGGAATAGAGTTTCCTTTCATTCTAACGGTTGAGGACCGTTATTAATTGATTGTTTGTATGCCTTATGTAGGGCGTGATAGTGACATTGTTGGTTGTTGTGACCACGAAGCCGGGAGAGCCGGTGTAGCGCTGAGAGCAGGTAAGCTCTTTGTTCTTGGGAGTGTTTCCCATTGTTGTGTTCCACCATACTCCGAGGGAATTATGACTATTGTATATCTTGATGCATGTATATTGAAATTGTGTGTTACTGTTTATGGAAACATGTATATGATGAGCTGAACACTCTGATAGTGTTGTTATGTGCTTGATTAGATTCTCTGGCCAGTAGAATTGAATTTAATAGTCTATATATGTAAGTCCTGATGTAGGATGTGCCCACATAGTTGGATGAAACCTCCTCAGGCAAAGAAAGAAAGCCCTGATGTGGGATGTGCCCATATGAATGGATGAAGCCTCCTCAGGCATTGATTTATATCTGTATATGCTATGTACATGTGGTAATATGGTTGATAGCTGTGATGGCTAGTTTGTAATGCCAATTTTGATATTATGTGCATGGAAGTGAACCAGGGGGAGGAAAGACCTCCAAGGACCCTGAGTTTACTGAGATTGTTATCTCACCCCTGTTGGGGATTATGTTTTGCAGGTGATGCTCAGGGAGCGGCTGATAGATCCCAGGGCAAGAGGCCCGAGCAGGGATAGATTTTATGAGAACCTTACACTACTAGAAAACTTGGCTTTTACGATGCCTTTCAAAGTTGGTTTTCCAAAAATCGTAGTTAAAATGGGCGCAGTGGCATTTTGGTAAATAAAACAAACAATTCAAACACGGTTATTTATGAGACCATAGTTGTTTAATTATTCGAAGTCGGTTGGTGATGAGACCATCTTTGAAATGTGCTTTTAATTACCAAAACGATAGCGTTTTAATCCATTTTGTTTTGCTCCAGAAAATACGCTAAAGAATTCAAACACGGTTATTTATGAGACCATAGTGGTTTAATTATTCGAAGTCGGTTGGTATTGGACCCGTAGCCATTTAGCTATTTCAAATACGGTTTCAATAAGATAACCGTAGTCATTTAGCTATCTCGTCCCTACAAAATGAAATCATTTGTCTTCATCACTCCCTCTCCTCAAACCCTTCATTTCCAATCTTCTTCATCTTCTCTCCTTGAAGCCACCGCCACCGCCACCAACCCACTCTTCTTGACCACCGCTCTCCTCCATGTTCTCCGTCTCGCTCCCCTTACACCACCACAGTTCCCGCCCTCTTGTGCTGGTCGTCTCCGTCAGGCTTGACGCGAAGCCCACGATGCTCGTCACAGAGAAGCTCAAAGACGCGAGGATGAAGCTGCTCAAGGAACACTTTGGTGGAAGAGAAGAAGAGCTTGATCGAGGCTTCCGATGCGATATCACAGCTGGTTTCTTTACTCGTGAATGGTTCGAGCAGAGGGAAGAAGGATGTGTTGACTGTCTTAATTGCCTTTGCCTAAGTTTTTAATGGTATGTATGCACGTTGGTCACTCTTCTCCCCATTCAAGTTGTTCTTGCAGTCACCATGTTGCTCTTCTATTACTTAATTTGTAGGGTTTGCACTCTCGTTTCTGCTCAGGTCGGCGAGGAGTAATAGTAAGATTACGCTCACATGAGTCGGTTGAGGAGAACCATCATTGTTTTGTGTGGACGCGCCCTCTCCAGAGTCATGCTCTTCATTTTCGACTTTTATTGGATCCTCGAATCCAACTCTGCCTCTCAAGTCTCACTTAATTTGCTTTGTCTTTTTCGCTTCTCACTTTCCAATTATTCAATTTGTTTCCAGTGTGTTTGTTGTGACAGCAAGTGCCTTGGTGGTGTGTATGTTCAGCGGGAATCAAAGCCATCGAACAAGATCAAAGAGGATTTCAAAGAGACCATCGTGAAGCATATTGATGCTCTTACTGACAGGATTGGAAGGAATGTTGTCCTTGAACTTGTTAGCACTGAGATTGATCCAAGTAAGACTTTCTCATATGAAAAACTACTTCCTTTCCAAAACTATCATCTAAATAATTATGATCTATTAGCTTTGCTTTTTAGACCAAAATAGACTCTAAATTTTGTTTATTCTTGTGTGATTTATTTGAACAGCCATATTTACCTGGGGATACACCTGCTGGGCTTAGATTATTGAGGGAGAAAGAGCTGAGAAATCTCCGAGGTGATGGCAAAGGAGTTAGAAATCTGACAGAATATATGACTATGATATATACAATGATTTGCAAAATCCAGATAAAGGAATTGAACTTGCCAGGCCAAATCTTGGAGGATCAGATATGTATCCATACCCAAGACGGTGTCGTACTGGCCGCGAACCAAGTGATACAGGTAATAAGAAAGGAAACAAGTACTAATAATTTACTACAAAATTTTCCATGTTACCCCTCAAAGAGTTAATATCATTAGAATTAGTACTATTTTAGTACTTATCCATTTTAATTTTGTCTAAGAATTTGAATTTTTTGGATGAATTTAATGTAACATGTAACTATAGGTTATAATTGTAAGGTTGTAACTAAAGGGTATTTGATTGGATGGTGCAGATATGTACGCACAGAGTCGTGTGGAGAAGCCATTGCCTATGTATGTGCCAAGAGAGGAACATTTTGAGGAGTCTAAGCAGAACACATTCACTGTGAAGAGGCTCAAGGCAGTGCTGCATAACTTGATCCCAGGTCTTAAGGCTAGCCTTTCTTCTAGCAACCAAGACTTCAATGAATTCTCAAATTTTTATCGTTGGGTCTTAAGTTTGAAATTTTCATTGCAGGAGTTATGAAATTATTGTTTTCTGCTTTTGGTGCTTATGTTTTGTCTAATCTTTTGTCCATATTGCTTATTTCTATTATAGCTTGTGCAAAAATATAAATGTTTGATTATTCATTTTATATAAATTTTGCAGTAGTGGGAACATTGATTTTTAAGCGGCAGATGTGACAATCGTCTTAATGAGGTCATAGAAAGGATAGCTGCTGATAAGCATGAGGTATCTTTCTTTAGAATTGCATGTGTTTTTATTAGTAGTTAATCATAATATATATTATTTGCAAGCAAGAAAAATATTTGGTATTGCCAACTTCCGTTAGTTTTACTACATCAAGCAATATCACTTGGTTTATAAACATTA
>PYAF01001858.1:579011-601487 GCA_007407185.1 Glycine tomentella
TCTTTCTTTAGAATTGCATGTGTTTTTATTAGTAGTTAATCATAATATATATTATTTGCAAGCAAGAAAAATATTTGGTATTGCCAACTTCCGTTAGTTTTACTACATCAAGCAATATCACTTGGTTTATAAACATTATGTGTAGTCTGAATGTTCATATGCTGAATTTGACATGGAAAATATTAACACCTTGCTATTTATTCAATGGCAGCTGCATGACGTTGGTTTTATTTTTTTTTTTAATTTTATTTCTGTCCAACTTGGTTACTTGCACCCTTATGCTATTCAGATTTTTTGTTAGTAGTTAAAGTCTAAATTAAGATTTTTTTAGTAAATACTACAAGTTATTGGACAACAAGAAATTTTACGAAAAAAATTAAAAATATTTAACTATTTTATACTACAAGTGTAGCCAAATCTCTTAGATGTTTTCTTGATGTACTTTATTTTATTGTACATGGAAACCAACAAGTAATAGTGTTTTTATATGTTTATTTATTTTTTAAATTATTTTACTGTGTTTCCTGTGATTATGAGGATGTTTTATTGATGGTGGTTTTTTTTTTTTTTTATTTGCCAAATAGCTACATGATTGTATCATAAATTAGTCATAATTTAAAGGTGAAAAAAAAGCAAAACTACATTTAAAAAAAAAAAAAAAAACCAAATCAAAGACGGTTCCTGTAAAGGACCGTCTTCGTTTAGTGCGAAAACCAAATCAAAGACTGTTCCTGTAAAGGAACCGTCTTTGTTTAGTGCGAAAACCAAATCAAAGACGGTTCCAATCAAGAACCGTCTTTGTTTAGTGTAAACAGAGAAAAAAAAAACCTTTAAACAAAGTCAGTTCCTATAAAGGACCGTCGTAGAAATAGGATATACGAAGACGGTCTTATCACCGTCGTTGAAATCGACCGCTTAACAACGACACCCAAATCGACTACGGTCTAAGAACCGTCTTAAATAATTGTTTTTAACCGTAGTAGATATCGGCGTTTGTAGTAGTGTTAGGCATAGTGATGAAAGAACATGTTGGCTCTATTTTTGATTTTTATGCCTATGTTTTGTACCTAAGAGAAACATGTACAGTTTTGATAAATATACTTTGCATATTATAAGATTCACCATATATGATGTACAGTGAGTGTTGTTAATGACGTATGATGACGCCATTTTATTTACTGCTTCAATTTTAATTATCTATGATAATTGCTGCGCTTAACCACCATAAGGTAATGTTAATGAATCGGATGCATACGGGTTATTACAAAATTGCTACTCTCCACCATTACTTCGCATCTTAGTTCTTTAGTTCTTCAAATATACATATTGTAATAACATTATAATAAATGTTAAAAAATACACTAAGCATAAAATAATACAATATTTAAACGAAATGGAAGAACAAAAGTGTGTAAATATATAAAAACAATATTCTAATGATATTATAACAAATAAACAAATGTGTATACAATATTTAGGTTCAATATTTAAACGAAATATAGTATTTATGGATATTATAGAAAATAGATTTGATGTGGTTAGGTGTATAGTTTAAGGTTAAGATTGACCAATAAAAATTTTAGTGCTCCAAATAATCCTCTAATCTGCTGCATAGTATCTGCACTCGTTGTTTAAGCTTTAAAAGATGATAAAGAGAGTCTCGCTAGAAATCTTCATCTCTCTTTGTCGGCTTGGTTCAACTCTCTTCATTAGCTTGGTATGGATTCCATGGAGGACAACTTGGAGATGATTGTTGAGGGGTTGGGACTTCGTGGAGGAAGGTTTGCCCAAAAAATGTCAGCAATGGACGAGCGACGAGGAGGGTTAGGGGAGCATATATATTCAACTCCTTGGTCCCATTATAATTGTTGTATAGGAAAATAATTGTTTTAGAATAATTATCATTTTAATTTTTTGAATATAACATTAATTATTTTTTTACTTATCTCTCTTATAATAATATTAATTGTGGACAACAAAATCTTTTTTGAAAGAGAATAGATGATGAATTAATGATAATATAAAATTATTTTATAAAATTATTATTATTTTTCATTTATTTATTATTTTGTTGTCTATGTAAAATAATTCAGAACCATAATTATTTAAGAAAAAAGGAGTATCTTTTATTGAAAAATGAGAAATTTAAAAAATACAGTCTCTTTTAGTGGAATTATAATCTCTAAATTTTAACAAAGCATTGAAATTCAAGAAAAATCTTTAAATTCTGACTTTAAGCATCCAAACAGGATATTTCATGAACTTGTAATTAAAATACCATAAAAACATACTTTACTCTCTTAAATGTTGTATCCAAACACAGAATTAATGATTTGCCTTCCTCTCTTCTTGGTCATCCCAAAGCCAATCTTTGTTGCACCAGGCATTGATAGTAGATATCAGTTATGACCCAGCCAATCCATGACCTCCCCAATGGCTCCCTTTTCCTTTACTACCCGCTGTCTAAGATATAGAGGCACCAAGAGATATAAAATTGATTGAGTGTTTAAAAAAGAAGAGAAGGAAAAAAAAGGTTATGAGTTTGATCCTCTTACTAATAAATTGACAATTATTATTTGTCAATTAGAGAAAAAAAGAAGATATAGAGGCACCCTTCCTCATGCATCCCAACTAATTTTGGCAGGGTATAAATTCTTTGCTTTAAAGAAAGCACATCCATATCTTTATAGTCACCACCCATTGTTGGGAAGTTAGAATAAGGAGCAAATGCAAGGCAGTGCTTTGAAACACCATCAAGTAGCTCAATTTCACGCCAACCCTTTTATTTTATTTTATCTATTACCTATGATGCTTATTTTCAAATTATCAAATTCATAAAATGTTTGGCTTTCAGTGATTTTATTAGTAGCTTTCAGATCACATGATTCGCAACCACCTGTAGCTTCGACGTATTGTGGAACACTTAATCCATAGTACATTTTTTATTTCCAGAAACCAATTCTAGAACAATCACCCCGGAACGTAATAAAATCAATTCCAGAATCAGTATTCTGGTATATAATGCATATTCTATAATAACTACAAATTAAATGTATCAGAAAGGAGTAGTGCACTAATCAAGTGAAACATAACATATGGATGTCATATAAAAAAAATATTGTGCAATTAAATGAAATTTAAACATTACATAATAAAGTTTGAATAACATCTACAAAATATACATAGTTGAGTATTACAATTACATACTGTTTTTTTAATAGATGTTTTTAATAGATGACATCAATAGCAAAACACTCTACAACACCCTCTTCCTTTAAACCATTAGAAAAGGAACATAACCACTCAGTTTATTTAGGACTAAAAAAATTGACACAATTTTTTGACAACATATCAATTACGTACTCTAACAGGACCGTGGCTTCAAGAGAAGAGCAAACTCCAAACTGATATTCACATAAATAACCATAACCATAAACACAATCAAAACGTCAACTTGAAACTTTCAAGATACATAAATAACCATCAAACTCTGAATTGGTGCCTTTAAAAGTTCAAGTCCCTTTTACTTAACTTTCTAATTCGCCTAGTATATAAAAGAACATATGCTAATAACTTGGTGCCATTTCTTCTTCACTCCTGCAAAAGAAAACATTAAAGGCTTACATTTGCACCACAAACAAAAATCACCAGAGAAGAAATAGAGAACAGATTATTGACCTGTTTAGTTAGTTTTTTTTTTTTTTAAAAGAAAAAATAGTACATCAAACTACTCTAAACAAGTTAAAGGAAACTGTTTCAAAAGCAGACTACATTATTTTAAATTATTTTCAGGCAACAAATTCTTCACACCATATCTGTTCTTGGCTTTCCAATAAGCAGAAAAAAATTATTTGACTAGTTTCTGACCAATTACTATGTCTATTTTTAAATTCTACCAGACAAGAATTAATTGTAGAACTGAATTCAAAACAGGCCCCTAATGTAATGAATATTGTAATATTCAAATCTCAATGAGTTACAGGCTAGCAAGTGGTGGTATCAAGTTCTTCACTTCACTGATGATGAAGACTGAGATAGAAGGAGGTATTGCCAACAGAGTAAAAACTATACTTTGAGGAAAAGAGAGCAAGATAATAGTAAGTGAATTAAAATGCGAAATGTTGATAACTGCTACAGTTAGTATTGTCAGGATTGCACATGACATCCTGGACTGATTTGCATGCTGATGCCATCAAAGTTTGGCCATTGAAATCTATTTCAAAAGACAAATTTTCAATGGTAACAAACATAACTTATATACATATGCTTGCAGAAAAACATTTAGTAGGTATTACTCATTGTTATTTATGATTGAAGGACAACATTATACATACAAATATATAATCCACTAAAATACATGCAATCTTCTGGAGAACATGCAAAAAGAAGTAGAGAAAACAAGAAACATAGATAATGGAAGTTAACATACCTCGTCATCTCCACCGTCTTCCTTCTTCTTCTTGAGACGGGTAGTACCACCTTCTTTCGTGATGGGCAGTTTCATTGCTCCAAAGGGAGTGTCAACATCAATATGTCCTTTAAAAGTGTAGCCTGTCCCCCTTCCTCTAATCATGTCCCAAAGTGCAGAGCCAAAATCCTTAGGCCTGAAGGTAATTGGAACATCAATGTCACTAATCCCACTTTTCACGAGCTTTGCGGATTTGGCAAGTTCTGCTCCTCCAATGCTAACATCACCAAGCCAGACCTCATAATCAAGAGCATTGAGGCCAAGGTCAAAGTCATTCTTGTTGTCCAACTTTAAATGAAGAATAGCAACTGTCTCTTCAAAAGAAAACCTCTCAAACTGAATTTTATCGAGATCAATATCAGGCTTGTATGGAATAGGGATTTCTCCAGTTTTCTCCAAAGGTAGAGTGAGCCTTCCAAAGACCGGAACATCCACAATGAGATCAACCTTCACCCTATAAGGAATGATGCTTCCTGGTTTAATATCATCGTAGGTATTCCTTATGTCATCATAAATCAAAGTAAGAGGAATCTTGACTGTCTCCTCTCCATGTGCATGGATTGTTCCCGAATCTGGTATCAATCCCGAAACTAGTTTCCTCCCATCACTCTCAACCAAGTAGTTTATGTCAATTAGGGGAATTGGCACCGGATTCGGGTTCTTTATAAGAACATCAACAACTAGCTCTGCCTTCTCAAGATTAATTGATGGAATGTGTATAGCTGTGACATCTGCAGTTGGCTTCCCAAACCCAACTGCTCCCTCAATCTTCTCACCAATGTCTTGAATGAAATCCTTAACTGTATCAAGAAATCCACCCTTCTCATGTTCTTCCTTTGGCTTTTCATCATCCTTAGCACCCCTTTCCACCACTTCTGGCTTCTCAGATGTAGACATATCTAAATACTAATTGACAGAGTAAATTAGTTGGGCAAGATCCAACCACAACAAATCAAAGAAAAAAAAATGTTACAAGCTAACTTTGTCTGCAACAATCAGGATCATTATTCACAGTACAAAACTTTTTTTTTTCAAAAACATTTTCTATTTTCATAGTTTAAAACATTTACTTTGTTTCCAGTTTACAAATATATATACAAAAATTGGTAAAAGAAACATAAAAATCCTTCTCTGTTTTTTTTTTTTTTTTGCTGATATTTGAAAAATGGAACAAACAAAGTAAAAGCAAGTAATATTTTTGTAATTATTTATGACAATAAAAATAGAAATAAAAGGCATGTTCTATTTCTTGATCACCAGTTTCCAAAAATGCATCAAAACCCATGTCGGGATTATACTAAAGTTAACAATTTTCCCATGTTCTTTCTTATTTCTAAATGGATTCTCCACTGATCAAAATGAAGGGTAACCAGAATCAAAATACCACAACTTAATCAATGATCACATTCTAAGACACCAACCAACAAAAATCCAAAACATAAAGTGCAGAATTGGTCTAAAGGGAGATTCTAACACAGAAAAATAACAGTAAAACAAATGAAAACATCAGAGGGAATGAAGAAGTACCTTAGATCAGTGATGACTGAATTGAAACTTAGGAAAACGGAGAAAGAGAGAGAGGTGCTTTATAACAATAAATAAAATGAGATCAAGCTTTTGAGAGCCATTAGTCCATCAACGATCAAGATTTTGCCACATTATGTCTGACGAATAATTGCCGTTGAAAATTGTAGGTTTTTGTTTTTAAATAAGTTATAGTAGTTAGTTATATTACCCGATACCGCAGGAGGCGTGGTACGCGTATGGACCATAGTGTTGCTGTCGCTCAAATCAATGATTGAGTTCGCTGAAAAGGATGCCGTTAAGGGAGAGGAATTGTGCCTAGTATTTTTGCAACTGTTTTATTTTTTCATTTTTTTCTTTTATTATATGAAAAAAACAACGTTGTCTTAAAAAGAAAAAAAGACAATGCAGACAAATGTTTTTTTTTTCTTCTTTCCAGATATAAAAAATAAAGAACAACTAACATTAGAAAATGTTTTCTTACCCACGGGAAGTGTCTGGTCCAAGATTTTTTTAGTTTATCTGAATTTTAAATGTTAATTTTTCATGTTTAATTTAGGCTAAATTATAATTTTAATCCTCTTAATTTTTCAAATCATGATTTAGTTTTTATGAATTTTAATTATAATATTTGATTTTTTAATTTTATAAATTGGTAATTTTGGTCCTTTCAATAAATTATTAATAAATAATTATGATTAAAGTATTAATTATAAATTTTAATCAACATCAACATCAACAGCACCTTTAACTCAAATTACTTGGGGTCGATGGTAGATGAACCTAATAATAAATCGAAAAAAAAAAACAAAAGAGAAAAACAAAGTTAAAATAAAAGAATGGTGAGAGGAGAATTTAATTATAAATTTTAATATTTGATTAAATTATTAATTATAAATTATTTGATTTTAATCACAAATTTTGAGTTATTAAGTTAATTATAAATTAATCAAAATTATTAATTATTAAAAAATTGAATAAACAATTATTAATCCTAATTTTCTTCTCCATTGTGCTTCTCTTCTTCTCTACAAATACCTCTTCTACCTTCACGTCTTTTATTAAAGTATTTTTAATGATTAATAATTTCTATTTAATTTATAATTAATTTAATATCTATAATAATCATAATTATTAGTTACCAAAATCGCAAATTTATAAAATTAGGGATCAAAACTACAATTTAACCTTTAATTTATATTTAAGTCCAAGCTAAAGGAATGAAGCTCAAAGCATATAGAAAATTTAGAGGAAGTTATAAAGAGGTTTAAACAAGAGTTAGTGCAGTGGGGATTTGAAAGAAGAGGAGGGATGCTTATCGATGGAGGAGGTAGAACAGAAAAAGGAATGTGTGGCCAATATTAAAAAATGGGGCAATATGAGATGTAGCTTAATGTGTCAAAAATCAAGATGTATGTGGAGAAAGTAGGGGATGCTAATTTGAAGTTCTTTCATTGGTGTATTCAAAGTAGGAGGCAAAGGAATGAAATTTCAAGTCTGGATGAGATTGAAGGTAGAAAAGTGGAGGGCGTTAAAGAACTAAAGAAAGGGGTGAAGGAATATTTCAGAAAACATTTTGGGAGTAAGGAGAGTCATCGTAGAATAACAGAAGGCTTGGTTTTAAAAAGCTTGTCAATGGAAGAAAAGAGAAGCTTAATAGTTCAATTCTCGGAGGACGAGATTAGGTGGTCGTGTGGGATTCTGATAGTGAGAAGAGTCATGTACCTGACGGGGTGCATTTTGGGTTTATAAAGTAGTTTTGGCAAGATATGAAGCAAGAATTCATATCTAAAATATTTCATGTGAATGGTAAATTGGTAAAAGGTTCAAATTGCTCTTTTTTTGTGGTTTGAGGCAAGGTGACCCTTTACCTCCATTTTTATTTTAATTGTGGTTGAAGCTTTAAATGTGATGCTGAACAAGGCAATGACTATAAGGAGTTTTAATGGGGTTAATATTCAAGGTTGGTGGAACCCATTTCGCACTTATAGTTTCCTGGTACTTTAATATTTGGTGAGAAGTCATGGATTAATGTAGAGGCTATAAAAGTAGTATTTCAATGGCTGGAGATAATTTTTGGATTAAAGGTAATTTTTCACAAAAGCCAATTTGTGGGAATTAATATTGATAGAGAATGGGTTGAGGAAGCGACACTGGTGTTGAATTGTAAAGTGAAAAGTCTTCCGTTGAAGTATTTGGGCCTTCCTATTGGGGCTAATACGAGGAGAAGAGTTACATGGGAACCAATGTTGAAAGGTGGTTAGTAAGAGATTGAATTCCTGGCCTCTAAATATCTCTCTTTTGGTGAGTATGTGGTCTTGTTAAAGTTTGTCATGTCTACAATACCAGTGTTTTATCTCTCATTCTTCAAGGCTCTCAAAGATGTTAACTCTGAACTTTAATATATTTTTAAACTTCTTTGGGATGGGGGAGTGGAAAAGAAAAAGATACACTGGGTGGCATGGGAGAGGGTATATAAAGAAGAAGAGAGAGGAGGTTTGGGTATCAAGGACTTGAGAGCTTTCAATTTGGCTCTTTTACGGAAGTGGAGGTGGAGAACGTTAGTGGAAAATGACAGGTTGAGGGTGAGGGTGTTAAAAGGGATATATGGGGAGCAAGGAAAAGAATTAAAAGGATGGGTGTTCATGGTTCTTGCAAAATTTAGAGAAAACAATGGGAAAAGGAAAGGAAACATCTTTTTGGGAGGACCCATGGATTCAAGGGGGCAATCTTAGGGAGGTTTTCCTAAGACTGTTTTCAATGGTGTCAAACAAGGAGGTGAGAGTGGCAAATATGAGAAGATGGGTAAAGGGGTCCTGGGAAGGGTCTTGGCAATGGAGAAGGAATTTTTTTCCTGGGAGGAGGACATGGTGAATAAGTTGGTGTTGAGGTTGAAGGAAGTGTGTTTACTCAAAGAAGGGTCAGATCATTGGAGTTGGAAGAGGGAGCATGAGGGAAGGTACACAATAAGATCAACATATAAAGTATTGTACTAATGAACTTATAGATGAATGAAGAAGAAGGTATTGATTGGCGTAATCTGTGGAATTGTTATGTGCCATCAAAGGTTACAACTTTCTTGTGGAAATTGCTAAAAAATATGATCCATACGAAAGACAGTCTAGCTCGAAGAGAGGCTATCCAACAAGAGGAGATAATATGTAGGGGATGCTACCAACAACCAGAGGATCCTATAACTCATTTTACACATGTAGATGGATCTCGGAAATATGGAGAGCAATGTTCTCATGGCTTGGTATTTCAATAGTTTTGCATAATGAGGTAAAGCAAAATATTTTACAATTTAAAGACACTCTCAAACAAGTGAAGCTACAGCAAAGGATGGAAATGGTGATTTGGTTTGCAACTCATGGGAAATTCAGAATGCAAGAAATCAAAACATTTATGGAACAATAATTTTAGAGAAGGAACACAATGGGAAATGCCAAGTTGCAGTCATGGAAATGGTTGAAGGTTAGGAGAAAGAGCTTTGTGTACTCATCACTACTAGAAATAGGCAATTAACATCTATTTTACAGGACATTCAACATCGATTTTGAACTGATGTTGAAATTACCATCGTTAAAAGTAGATCATTTTTTATATTGATTATAAAATCAATGTTGAAAACCATAATCTACATCGGTTTTGCTAATATACCACGTTGGTTTTAGTCAAAACTAATGTTGTATAGTACATTACAACATCAATTTTGACAAAATCAATGTTGATTTTACATTTTTTTTTAAATATTATGTTTGTTAAATGAAACCAAATAAACTTGCATATTAAATCCAGAACTAGTCCAGCAGTAATAATGATATTCATATATATATATATATATATATATATATATATATATTCAAATTATTATCGAATAAATACAATTAAATAAATAAACACTTAAAGTGGAAACATAAAATATACTAAACATAAGTCTAAAATCAGAATGAAACAAGTATACCAAATTACATTAAACAACGAAACAAATTAATAAATGTCATGCATAGTCTATGCTAAACCTAAGTCTAACAATTCTAAATTTCCTTAAGCACTTGCTTTATTTCTAACTCTTCGTAAACATTTTGCATACTCAATGCGAATTGTCTCTATTTCTTTAGTTCCAATTCTCTTGGATCAGTAAAAATCTACATCATATAATAAAACATAACTTAGTCAATCTATATAATACCAACTATAATAAATGAAATCTGTTATGAAGTAAATAATTACCATTTCCCATTTATCTATGAAATCTCCTAGAACTATGATTGACATCCAATGCATGACGTAATAGTCACACCCAATACTTCCTCTTTGCTTATGACACTAAATTTAATAAGAACTTCAATTTTATCCCAAAATTAGTGTACAAACTAATAAAAAGTCATTTTGAAGAAATCAAACATTGTTTAAATTACTTTAACGGGAATCCATTTAGCATTTGTCTTGGATTTACTTTCACGTTTATCATTGAATCCCTTCAAAGCACTGGTTATGAGAAAAATGTATGTATAATGCATGATTAAAATACTTATGTATAATACTAAGAATAAAGTAAATGTGTTACAAATTAAAACAGATTTGTTAACCATTCCTTTTAAAGTAATTGTCAAACTTATTGTGCAAGGAATAGAAGTAGGCAACAACATTGTTCTTAGGACATATAATCACTAGTTGTCAATTTCCATTGCATTGGAGAACATTAATTTATTATAATGAATACATTATTTAAATGTATTTGTTAAGTTTTACTTACCTGTGAATAATCAATGATTCAGAAATTTCAAAAAATAATCAATGATTTAGAAATTTCCTTTTAGCATGAAATTCTATTTGCAGTCAACATTTTGCAATATGGAAATAAACAAAAAAAATTGCTTGGAAGATTTCTCGCAGGTACGACACTATTAAGAAAATGCCATCAATAAGACAGAAATAAGCATCGAAACAAGTAATTGAATTCTTTAACAACAACGCTCGAAGTCGCGAATCAAGCACATACGATAGTCATCAACATCAACTACTTCATAATCAAGTAATTGCATATTTAAAATAAGAAATTTTTAATAAGGAAATAAGTATTAACAAATAGAAATAAGAAATAGTGAGAAAGCATGGTACAAAAACTGAGAAAAGGAAAGTAAGCAGTAAGCACACCACCAAGAACGCGTGAGTTCAAAGGAAGTGTTGGCTTTGTGCGAGTGTAGTACGCTAAGTGCCACCAGAAGCCGGTCACGTTGACGTCGGTGAGGGAGGGCGCCGCGCAATCTGTGCCTGTGAGGAAGTGAGTCAAAGGTGCGCGTTTTTGAGACAAAGCGTCGGTGAAGGAGGTTGTCGCCGTCGTGCAATCTGTGAATAAACGCTGGTGACATTGCACCGTTTGGAGGCGGCGCTGGTGAGGAAAAGAGGGGAGTCTGAGTTCGTGAGGCAAGAAGGCGTGATACATGATTATATTTAATTATTGACAAATCTAAGAAAACTTTATTCTATTGATATGACTATTCATTTCATCCTAATTAAATATTCAGGATTATATTTATTCAATTGATGACACCTATCCCTATAAATTTGAATATTCAGATTATATTTATTTTATTTATTCAAATTTTAGACAGTAGATATAAAATTGTGTAAAAAATTTAAATCATTATTAATTTATTATATATATTTACGAAATATTATATTATATATATATATATTATATGTTTATCTATAATTTTATGAGTTTTAAATTCAAATAATATAAAAATATTACTCTTATAAATTATAAAATATGCATGAAAAATTAAATTAATATATGTATATATATATATATATAATAAAGTAAACTACACTCACACCCCCGTGTTTTGCTCAAATTTTACCTTATACTCCTCCCTTTTTTGCACATTACTTTTACCCCCTCTATTAACGTTATTAACTAACGTCAATTGAAATATGTGAGCAGATAAAATTGTCCTTACATTTTATATGTAAAACTCAATTTATTCCCTCCAATTAGTTTCAGAATTTAGGATTCACGTTCCGTCCCTCTTCACTATTCGTGAGTATTGTTCATCTTCCTCTTGTTGGCGAGTTCTTCTTCAGCGTTCAAAGGGTGTGAATTCCCCTTTCTCTCATGACATTCACGTATCATTTCTCTTCCAGTTCACGATTTCTCCATTGTTTCTTTTCCAGTTCGGGAGTTATCTACTGTTCCTCTTACAGTTCACGAGTTTTCCACTGTTTCTCTTTCAGTTCGCGACATTCATGAGTGCCTCCAATTGTCTTCCTATTCCACGATCTTTGTCCATGCTAATGTTTTGCTTGTAAGTGACCATGTATATAGGTTATTTTTTAAAATTATTTATTTAATTTTGATTTTTATTGTTCTCTATTTCTAAATGAGGTTTCAATAGGGGATCAGTTTGAACCACTTCTGATTTTTAAAATCATTTGTTTATTATTTTTGATTAAAATAGTGTTGATGTTTGAGACCACAGAAAAAAATGGATGAATTGAAATACATGGGTCCTAGAATACAAGTGAGATATGCAATGTTAATCATGATAAGTTTCGAATGTTTAACGCACTGTGTGAATAACATTGCTAATGATTTAGACTTGCCACCATGTCACCCTTTTATTTTGTTGTTTTGTTCTATTGTTAGTGGTAAAATTCATCCCCTTAAGACTGATCATGACGTGCTGAAAATATTTGTTGAGAGTCAAAATTAAGTTCATATGTATGTTAGTAGAATAAAGGATGAGAGGAAAGGTGTTAACTGCTTACCAATAAAGTGGGTTCACGTCTAACAAAAAGTTGAGTTTACGTCTAGAAAAAAAAAAAAGAAGCAAGAGTCTTAATATTTGTTGAAAGGAAGAAGAAGAAGGTATTTATACATAAATTTTCATTAAAAGTCATGTGACCAACATGTACCTAATTTTTGTTAAATTATTAAACATGTTTAGGATGAAGGGGGCCTGAGTGTAATGTGATCTAAACAATTAAGGGTTTTTTTGTAGGGTGTAAAAAGGAAGGGGTAGCAGGTGAAATTTAAGCAAAACACATGGATGTGAGTATAATTTACTCTTTATAATAAGGTTTTGTATTATGAGAATGTGATAGTTAATATTCGTTTTGTTCACATTAAATATAATCAATTAAATTTTATTTTTTATTCAAAATCATAAATCATGATTATAAGTATGGTAATATATTTTTTAATAATTTATGGTAATAAATCATGATTACATATTTTTGTATTAAATGTAATCAATTAAAACATCATTATATATGTTGTTTCATATATTTGGTTTGGTTACACTATTTTTTTTTGGTAATTCGGTTATGCTAATTTAAAATGAGAACAATCATAATTGAATTAAAATTAAATAAAATACAAAATATTCATTTTTGTCTTTCAGAAAAAAGAAAAAAGAGATGATTTTATAATAAAAGGTTACTCAATCAATATTTTTCACTAAGTTTATCCATATAATAGAAAATGTTACTTGCTAAACTTATATTTTTTTAAAGATAAATTTATCTTCTTTTTTTTTCATTTTTTGGAACAATAGAGCAAAATTGAATTCAGTAACATAGTTAAGTCAAAAGACAATTATCTCTTAGCGAATCATGACCATTAATTATTTTAATTAGATGTAAACAAATATAAGGTTAAAAATTGAGTCTTATATGTTATCAGAACATGCCTTGCAAAATTCGCACCTAATGTTTCAGATGATACCCATGATCTTATATGACATGTAAAACTACATTTAATATTATATGTGTGATATTTGTTTTGCAGAAACTTTCTCCTAGAATCTGTTGAATCCTGTAAAGAATAAATGAAGTCAAGATCTGAAATTTCTCAATCAACATCAAAAGAAAAGCTTTGTTGCTCTAATGAAAAAGGAAGAAGTGACTTTTTGTGGTAGTGTTCGACACGCCAGCAACAAAGAGTGAACTTTCTCATTCAAGAAAGGACGTGCATTTAATGCAAACAACAAATGCTTCAATGACCATATTCATCAGACGGAGAACAAGTGAATAATTCTATTTGTTTTCTCACAACAGACACTTGAAGGTGAAGCCTATATATACCAAAAGCTTTAAAGATATGAAAAACAACTTTTGCATGAAAAAATGTATTATATTTTCTGTAAAAAGCATTATGTGTATTATTGTAAAGTTAGAAAAAAAAAACTCTTCAAACGTCTTGAACATATTGATATAAAAGACTAAAGTTGATTGTAAATTCATCTTTAAGATGATCATAGATTTAGTCATTGTGCAAACACAACCAAGAAATATCTTATTCTAATTTGTTTAAAGCCAACAATGATTTGGTATAGAAGAAGAATAATGGGTGCTGATTAAGCTTGGGCTAGAGCTTGTTTTATAGAGCCAAAAGTGGTAGTGACTTAATACTTGTAACTTGTGAAGTTAGTGGGACTTTGTGGTTTGCCAAGAATTGAACGTAGTCGTGATGGTAGAGACGAACTAGTATAACTCCATGCGTCCGATCTTTATTTGCCTTCTTTCTACTTTAACTCACTTAGAGTTTGAATTTGTTTTTAAACATTTGAAAACATCATTTGATTGGCAAATTCATTTTTCATTGTTTGACTATGTTTTTGAAATTTGTTATCTGTTTTACAAAGTTTTTCTTTAAGACGAAAACTTTATTTGATTTCAAAAAGGCTTTAAATTTTTTTAAAATCACAATTCAACCCCTCATTCTTGTGATATTTGTCTTTACAAACATTAAGATGGATTGTCCTATTGTTCACTTTAAATTTGACCGATTTTGAATTGTATTTTTTTACAAAATTAAATGAAAAGTTTTACACATAACATCTAAATTATTTGTATTTTTTTATATAAATCCTACCTAGGATGACACTCTCAATAATAAAATTTTTATAGAGTATGTGTATATACAAAAATATATGTAAATATTTTTTACATAACTAACACATTTATTAAAATTTAAACTAAATAATTAATAATATATTAAAATTTAAAATAATATAAAAAATTACTCGTATAAATTATAACATGTGAATTTAATACGTGTGTAAGGCATGAGATACTAAGCTAGTTATTTTAAAAAATATTGAAATTCAAGTTAGAATTTAAGATCAAGAATATAACATGAAAGAGATAGAAAATTAACTAAAGTCACACAATTATTACAACATATTTTTAATGTTATTAGAGTTAATAAAAATTACATAATTAAAGCCTAAATAATTAATAAAAATTATTACAATAACTAACATAATTATTTAAGTTTATATTTGTCTTTAATTTTGTTACACGAGCTTTGATGAAGTTGTAGTTGTATATACGTCATGCCAGCAATATCCTTGAAAAGGATCCGTAAGTCGATATCTTTTTCCCTTAATCTGTTGCATTCGTGCTTGACATGTGCCAAATCTTCTAATGCTGAAACTTTTGACTTGATTATCTCTTCCATGGTTGTGAGACCAACCAAATTAGTAGATTCTTCTTTTTCTTTCATTTTTTTTTTGCCTCTCTTTGGTGCTTTTGCCCCCATTGAACGAACCATGATAGGTGAAGTTCGCCTGTAAGATTGATATTGTCTTTCCATCACGAATCTCATGTATTATTATTCGTAGTCATCATTTAACAAATCTTTGATGAGTTTATCTTCAAGAGATGAATCACTAGAGTCCATTTGAAGTAACACCCTAGAGTTATAGTTTTGTGAGAACTTAATACTTATTTGCATAATTGATATGTGTGAAAATCTTCCTACATGCCAACAACATATAAAGAATTGAAACATAACAACTAGTTTGACTAACGACTAATTTGAATAACACTAGTTTAACCAACAACTAGTTTGAATAATGGTTAATATTTTTGGGAAAACAAAATAATGACTAGGTTGATATTATAAAAAGAAGAAGATAATAAACCATAACTAAATTAAAATTTTAAAGGAATGTTAGGAACACACTCTTTAACACATTCCTTCAAACACACTCTTCTTAATTAGTTAAAATTTATTAAAAACTAAATAATATGGAGAGAGTCATTAAATATGATATAAGATCTACCAAATTTTATTATTTTTAATAAATTTCAACCAATGAAAGAATATATGATTAAAAGAATGTGTTGCTAGTATTTATCTAAATTTTATTTAAAACCATGAAAACAACTAAAGTCACGCAATTATCACAACATATTTTATTGGCATTGGAATTAATAAAAGCTACACAACTAAAACCTAAATAATTACATAAAAAAAACTACATTACAATAACTAGCATAACTAAAGCCTAAATAATTAGCATAATTACAATAACTAGCTTTACAGGGGAGAGGCGGATTTTTAGTGATTTATAATTTTGAAACAAAATAAAAATAAAAGACTAATTATTCCAAAATTTTAAGCTAATAGAACCACTAACATTATTAACAAAAATTAGAAAAAAAATGAAAATTTTAAAACATAAAAGGATCAAAATAAATTTTTAAAAATTAATATATCAAAATGAAATAGAAACATAATAAACCAAAAATGATATGTAACTTTAAATTTTTTAATTTAAATTAACAAGTTTATAATTTTTTATATTAATTTTAGGGAAATTCAATATACGAAGTTGCACTAGTTTAATTTGAACAAACTTTTTTTTAACCCAACAAAAAATTATCATACATAAAAGAAAGGTACAAGTAGTACCAAATTACAGAAAAAAGTAAAAAGATCAGGTTAGGATGTATTTACACAACATATAAATACTGCACAACCCAAATGCTACAAGTTTTTTGTCTTTTTTATTTTTGGAGCAAAAGTGCCGAAATCCCAGCTAAGAACCCCTACAAAACGAGACTCTCCAGTAGTCTGCTAACACAAAAAGGGAATAACAGAAAAGAGAGAAAAATCTTCAGACATCCCATGCGCTATCTGTCAACGTACTGATTGACTTCCCGAAAGATGTGAGAAAACGAAAGTTCATGCTTTGAGCCAGCCAAAGTTTTGATCTCCTTCACCAAGTTATGGCAAGGGTGCAATTGGCTGTAAACACAGGTGGCTACGTGCCCAAGGCTCTGAACAGCAGCATCAAATGCTACTAGTTAAAACAAGAAAAGCACCCTTCCACAAAAATAAAGCCGACCCCGATAGCAACATATTCCACCAGACAATGTAACCTCACCACGTGAGCTATTGATTAATCACATAATAATAACAATTGAGATACGAGAAAGAAAGAAAATGACAAAAAAAAATAACACATAATAATTGAGATACGAGAAAGAAAAGAAATGAAAAAAAATAATATATAAGATTTATTCTGATATAGATTACCAATTATTTGATAGTGCAAGAATGCACATACACTCAATCTTGCTTAATCAGAATTAATGCTCACTCACTTATGAATCTTAGTGTTTCACACACTCACACACTGCACATATGCACAATCTGTAAAAACAGAGAACTGCAGTGAATTCAATTCACTTTGCTGTTATTATTATGTATTCCACATTAAAATGACATGGCATAGTGTATTTATACACAGCTCAAGGCTAACTAACTAATCTAACTAACTGAATTACACCAATACACCTCCTAATTTAGATTAGTTATAGATTGTACACCTAGTCTACATCTCAGTTCTACAAACTTAGCATTTTTCAATGGCTTGGTAAGGATGTCAGCTAGCTGCTCCTCTGTTCTACAATGCTGCATTTCCAATCTGTCCTTGCTGACTTGATCACGGAGGAAATGATATTTGGTCTCAATATGTTTGTTTCTGCCATGAGCAATAGGATGTTTTGCCAAATCAATTGCTGACTTATTGTCAATCAATAGCTTCACTGGTTTTGCTTCTCTGAGCTTCAATTCCTCAAGCAAAGTTTCTAACCAAAGAGCTTGACAAGCTGCTACTGAGGCAGCAACATATTCAGCTTCACAGGATGATAAAGCAACAACATCTTGCTTTTTTGAACACCAAGAAACTGGTTTTCCACCAACCATAAACACATAGCTTGTGGTACTCTTTCTATCATCCTTATCTCCACACCAATCCGAATCACAATAACCAAGTAATTCAGCTGCACCTCCATTTAACTTGTTAGGATATAAAATGCCAAAATCTAGAGATCCTTTAACATATCGAAGGATTCTCTTGGCTGCAGCAAGGTGAGATATCATTGGATGCTCCATAAATCTGTTTATCACACCAACAATATAGGCTAAATCAGGTCTGGTGTTGCACAAATATCTCAAGGAACCTACTATTTGCTTACAGTGAGTAGGATCTACTGCTTCATCGCTGCCATCCTTCTGTAACCTGATTCCAGACTCTGCAGGTGTACAGGCAGAGTTACAATCCATCATGCTGAACCTCTTCAACACATCTTCAGCATACTTCTTTTGACTCATGAAAATACCCTTGCTGGTATGAGTAAATTCAATCCCAAGGAAGTAGGATAGCATACCGAGATCACTTATGTCAAACTCTTTCATGATTCTGGTTTTGAAATCTGCAATTTCTTTTTCATTGCTTCCGGTTATCAACAGATCATCAACATATAGGCATATTATCAGTATGCTTGTTGTTGTGGAATGCCTAACATACACTCCATGTTCTGTGATACATTTGACAAATTTCAATTGCTTTAGGAAGCCATCAATTCTCATGTTCCAGGCTCTTGGGGCCTGTTTTAGACCATACAAAGTCTTCTTCAACTTGTATACTTTGTCTTCATGCCCTTTTACTTCATAGCCAGGAGGTTGAGAAACATAAACTTCATCTTCTAGTGGCCCATTTAAAAACGTAGATTTCACATCTAATTGGTATAATGACCAGCCTTTGAAGCTTGCCAATGCAGTTACAAGTCTGATTGTTTCAATCCTTGCAACAGGTGCAAAAACCTCATAGAAATCCAGGCCAGGTTTCTGCAAGAAGCCCTTTGCTACTAATCTAGCTTTATACTTAGCAATGTCACCATTAGGCTTGATTTTTGTCTTATAAATCCATTTTACATCTATAGGTCTCTTTTGTTTTGGCAAAGTTACCAATTTCCAAGTCTCATTCTTCTCAATTGATCTGAGTTCTTCTAGCATGGCATTTCTCCAATTTGGACTCTCCATGGGCTGCTCAAAACTGACAAGATCTACTTCAGCTAATAAAGCAAAATGCACAAGCTCACCTTCTGTTGTGACTGTAGAATCAGGAAATAGCTCATAATCATGCAACCTTGGAGGTACATGCCTTTCTCTTTGTGACCTTCTGACTTGAATTTCAGCAACAGCTTCAATACTTTCCTGATTATCATCAAGACTCACAGTAACACTGCCAACATTGCTGTCTGTCTTGCTTGCTTCGCAATTCCAGCTATTCTTTTCATCAATCACAACATCACTGCTTATTACAATTTTCCTTTTCTTAGGGTCAAACAGCTTGTAGGATCCAATTGAGTGATAGCCCAGTAGGATCATTTGCTCAGCTTTATCATCAAGCTTCTTTCTAAGCTGTTCAGGAACATGCCTATAGCATAATGAGCCAAAAATCCTAAAATGACTGACACTAGGCCTTTTACCTGACCATGCTTCCTCTGGAGTTATACCATGCAGCCTCTTGGTTGGACTTCTATCCAAGATATAAGCTGCAGTAGCCACTGCTTCTCCCCAGAAATAGGCAGACATCTTTTTTGTTTTCAGCATACTCCTTGTCATGTCAAGAAGAGTTCTGTTTCTTCTTTCAGCCGTTACATTATGCTGAGGTGTATATGGAGCTATCACCTCATGTATGATTCCTTCTTGGTCACAATTTCTGAAATTCATGTGAGACATACTCACCACCTCCATCAGTTTTCAGTATTTTGATTTGCTTTCCACTTTGTTTTTCAGCCATCAATTTGAACTTTTGAAAAACATTAAGCACTTCACCTTTCCTTTTAATGAGATACAACCACATTTTCCTTGTAAACTCATCAATAAAAGAAACAAAGTAGCTATTTCCACCAAGAGAAGTTACCTCAAAAGGTCCACATACATCTGAAGAAATTACTGCAAGCTTTTCGGTTGTCCTCATAGGAATTTCTGACTTGAATGACTTTCTAGTTTGCTTGGACTCACAACAGTCAGCACCTACTTCATTTGGCTGTACAATTGAAGGAAGACCTCTAACCATATTCTTGCTCTGCAGTAGGCTCAAACTTCTAAAATTCAAGTGCCCAAACCTTTAATGCCACAAACCAGGTCTCACTGCTGCATTCACTAGCCAGACAATGATGTTGCATGACTTGAACACCAATCTTGAAAGTCCTATTTTCTGACAGAGAGGCTTTCAAGATTAATCTCCCTTTACCATCAAACACCTTCAAATGGTTGTGCTCCATCTTCATTGAGTAACCTTTCTCCAGTAATTGACCGAGACTCAACAAATTAGTCTTCATGTTTGGAACATAAAGAACTTCAGTTATTGCAGCCTGTTGACCATTCTTTTGTTGGATCATCACTCTTCCTAATCCTTCAGCAGTTACAGTGCTATTGTCTGCAAATCTGACCTTGTTCTTCACACTTTCATCAAGGTTTGTAAACCAATCTCTATGACCAGACATATGATTTGAACAACCTGTATCAAGATACCACAAATCAGATTTGTCATCTTCTGAATTTGTAGTAGCCATCAACAGAACTTCTTCAGATTCAGAATCTTCCTCATGAGTCATTTGTGCTTCTTCTTCATGCTTTCTTGGCACTTTCTTTCCTCTACACTCATATGCATAGTGACCATATTTTTGGCAGTTGTAACACTGCACATCTTTCTTAGAAATTCTTCTTTTCTCATAGTTTCTGCTCACTTCATGTTTCTTGGAGCTTCCAGCATTTTGATTCTGCCCAGAATTGCTTCCTTGGCTTCTTTCTTGGTTCTTCCACTTGTTATTCTTCCATTTTCCTGTCTCCTTGCAATTCTTTCTTCCATCACCTCCTTTCTGCTTGAACTGAGCTTGTAAAGCTTGCTCAGTTTTCGCAGAACTCCTCTCGTTCAACCTCAGCTCTCGGGCTTCAAGGGTTGCTTGCAGCTCTTCAATTTTCATTGACTCAAGATCCTTTGATTCTTCCAATACAACAACCACTTGGTCGAATCTGCTTGTTAGTGTTCTCAACACCTTTTCAATTATTGTTGCAGATGATAGTATTTCACCACAAGCTTTCATTTGATTTGTGAGAGCTATCAATCTTGCAAAGTTATCACTTACACTTTCTTGATCAGCCATCTGCAGTAACTCATACTGCCTTCTCAGGGTCTGCAGTTTCACCTTCTTTAATTTGTCTGAACCTTCATAGAACCGAGCCAAGCTGTCCCATGCATCTTTTGCAGTTTCTGCTGTTGATATTTTCTCTCAATTCTCAGAATCCATACACTGTTGTATCAAGAAGAGAGCCTTGACATCTTTCTTTAGACTTACTTGATGGGCAACTTTCTGCTCATCTGTTGGCTGCCTTCCAAGCTCCTTGACTCCATCAATAACCTCTTCCAATACATCTTGAAACCGAAAAATCACTCTCATCTGCGAGCTCCATCTATCATAATTCTTTGATGTCAAGATTGGAAGATTCATAGGAACATTGCCACTCGGGAATGCCATGCTTTCTCTCAAGAACCAGGATCTTGAACAAAGCTCTCAATACCACTGATAGTGCAAGAATGGACATACACTCAATCTTGCTTAATCAGAATTAATGCTCACTCACTTATGAATCTTAGTGTTTCACACACTCACACACTGCACATATGCACAATCTATAAAAACAGAGAATTGCAGTGAATTCAATTCACTCTGCTGTTATTATTATGTATTCCACATTAAAATGACATAGCATAGTGTATTTATACACAGCTCAAGGCTAACTAACTAATCTAACTAACTGAATTACACCAATATTATTCACTATAAGCCCTGCCACACGGTGCTCTCGCCCAACCACCTTCCACATACCAAATTCTGCACTAATTTGATCAAACTTCAAAAATATTCTAATTTAAATAAATTTCTCAATAAATATTTATAGAAAAATAAAAATACAATTAATTGTATTTTTATATATCAAATCAAATTATATATTTTAACTTTTGAAAAAGTTAAATAAAAATACTAAAAAATGTAAAGTTTAAAAGTTAATTTTAACCCATGAAAAAAATCAATTTATCTTATTTTCTTTTCTTTTGTTATAAATGTCTGATAATAAATTTATCTAAAATGATTAAAATATATTTTTGATCTCTAATAAACATTTAAAATTTATTTTTACTCTATGATAATTTTTTTATTTTTTACATGAGTCTCTAATAAAATAATAATTATATTTTTAATATTTATTATTTTTTTAGTCCATAATAAATTAATGAATTTTATGTCTATTCTCTGATAAAAATTTAATTTGTTATTAGTCTTTTTCAAAGCAACTAGTAACAAATGAAATTTTTTTATCATAAAATAAA
>PYAF01001858.1:601587-634082 GCA_007407185.1 Glycine tomentella
TTTTATCATAAAATAAACACAAATTCTCTAATTATTAAGTATTAAAAATAAAATTATTATTTTATTATACACTCAATGCAAGAACTTTTTTTAGCAAGTAACAAACATAATTTGTTAATTTATTAGGATCTAAAAGGCTAAAACGTGTTTTAACCTATCTAAATTAGACCTAATTCAAAAAATCATTAAGACAAAATTATTATTTAGCTTTATTTTTTCCTTGAGGTCTGTAACTATGTAGTGTTTTAATTAGAAAAAAAATATAATTTCTGCATAAATATTTAAATAAAACAATTGTTAGTCGTCAGATGCAAAAGGTGTTACTTCTTTTAATTGTTAATGCAAAACAAAAATCATACACACAAAAGCACTATCTTAATCCAAATGTTACCTGTGACCTGGTTCCTAAGTCCTAGCGAATAAATTAATAGCCAGAGAAGAACTAATACAGGTCACCAATACTCTAATAGTATCCCATTATATCAGCTTATGGTCACAATTTTTAAGCCATCTTTTTTAAAATTTTAATAAATGTTCAGACGAACACTGACACATTTTCAAAAAATAAAAAATAAAAAATAAAAAATAAACAGCGGTATATTCTACATGCAGCAAATATCGAATACGGTAGGAACAGAATCCTAAGTCCAAACTATAGTCTATAAGCGAAATGCATCAAAATTATTCCAAATGCTCCTGAATTTATCCTGGTGATCGAATATTGAGGACATAAATCATTACATCAACGTATCACCTTAAGGAGGGATCTTTTCTAGCATCTAATCAAGAAAAGTAAACTAGAATTTAGACATTCAGGTCCAAATCTACACATCAAATGTCACGAAAGTAACCTAACAGAGAACTGGGAACTACAAGTAAAATACAAGAACCTACCAATATAACGAGTACAACAACCTAAAAGTAACATGAATAAAATTTAGAACTCCATCTTCACGAGCGCATTGGAAGCTTCGACTGCTCCATACTGGAGAAGGGCCTCCACTGTCTCTGGCCGCAAGGAACTTCTATACTAATCTATCTCTTTGACATTTGTATCAAAAAGTAAAAACAGATTCAGGAGGTACACTCGAAACCGGAACAGACAATACATCCCGAGCCATTTTGGAAAGAGTAGGGTACTTAAGTTTGTTTAGCTTCCACCAACCCAATGCATCAAAGTCCGGAACTCATGGCAACACATTATATTTATTTGATGGTTTGGACACTATATTTTAACCCAAAATCTTAAGGCTCAAATTTATGTGTCTTTTCCTCACTTATATGATGTTCAACTTGTCTATTTATATCCGATGTGGGACTTTAACTCACACTTGTACTCCAACACAGAGTTCCTCCTGGAGATCCCCCTGTCTTCAGGTGATTTCCAGAATTTCCTTCTTCTGCATAAGCCAAGGTTAGTGGCAGGGGAAGGGTCGCATACTCGTGAAACAACTCATGAATTCCATCATCAACAATCTTAACATATTCATGGGCATCCTTGCCATAGATTTTAGTGAAACTAAACTCAACAAGCTTCATCTTGAAATGAGGATCCATAACAACTGCAATTGCCAAAACCAGACTACAATCTTTCCAGTACTTATCTATCTTTTGTTGCATGGGTTTAGTAACGTTGCTGATGAAAGGATCCTCATTCACAACGGCACGAGACAGATCCAACTACAATTTCCAAACTTCATGGAAGAAGGTAATAACAGTGGGATGAGTTGTTGTGGTAAGAATGTTTGCTGCATCAAATAGGGGCTTCAAGTAAGTGCAGGGGGTCTTAACCAGCTTCCAATCCTGCATAGATAGGGTACCCTTATAATCAGGATTAGAAGTGTCCAAACAAGAAAACACTTCCTGTGGAGGTAGATGCTTCCGTGGAGTTGATCCGAGATGTGAAGATTAAGCTGCCTAATGGGAGGGACTTTGTGCAACACATTGAATTCGAGAATCTCTCGGCCAATTGCAATAATTGTAAGGTGATCGGCCATAATGGGAAGGATTGCAAAGTTGTTTCATCCGCTGGCTTGGCCAATTCTTTATCTTATTATCAAAGGGGCCTAGCTGGGAAGCAAAACCTTGGGCCGATAGGAGCTACTAAAGAAGCAGTGGGGGTGGATCTTGGCAAGAAGATTATTCATAAGCCAGATCAGAGCAGTCAAAGGAGTGATTGTGAAGAGCATGTTGATCATAGTGATGATGAAGCTTGCCAAGAAAATGCTGAGATGGGGCAATCTAGTAGCCAACTGGCACACCGGGCAGCTGGCAGCTCTCATACCCAACCAGAGTTTTGAATTGGTGATGGAGCAAAAACTTCAATACAATTTGAGTCTGCTGTTGTGGAAGATTGCCTTGATGAAAACTATGAAGAGGGTTTTATTCGGAAAAAGAGCAAATATCACCCTAGAGCCAAATTAAACACTGCGGTTGTGGCCAGCACAGACATTTCAAGGTGTCTTTTAGAGATGATAAAAAGCACAAATCCAGTTCTAGCGGGGAGGCCTCCTCCTGCAAGAAACAATGATTGTTGCCTCTTGGAATATTAGGGGTTTCCACAAACCCCTTAAGCATCTTGTGATGCATAGATTAATGAAGAATAAGAATGTGGATGTGGCCGTCATTTTGGAGACAAAGTTGGACAGTTGCTCTCTTAATGGGATCATGAAGAGAAGGTTTGGGACTTGAAAGTTTTCCCACAATTTTGACCATCACAATGGTTGCAGAATTGTTCTCATTTGGAGACATGACCATGTGCAGTTGGACGTTGTGGAGGTTACAGCGCAAGTCATTCATTGTAAGTTATGTTGCAAAGTTTCAGGGAAAGTCTCTTGGGGATCTTTTGTCTATGGCCTCCATTCCATAGGTGATAGGAAAACCCTTTGGCAATCCTTGATCGACTTTGGCAATTTTGTGGATGGTCTGTGGGTTGCTTTGGGTGACTTCAATAGTGTGTTGAACCCGGGGGATAGAATTAATGGCAGCTCTATTAGTGCTTATGAGATGGAGGATTTTTCCAATTGTTGTTCAATTGCTAGTCTTTAGGATTTGAGAACTTGTGGGCCTGTTTTCTCCTGGACCAATGGGAGGATATGGAGCAAAATTGACAAAGTTTTGTGTAACCAGTCTTGGTTAGATGACTTTTCTCACAGTTTTGCCATGGTGTTCGATATTGAGTCTGTGTCGAATCATGCCTACATGATTATGGACTCTAATCTTGAGTCTTTTAGAGGCAAGCATGCATTTAGATTCAACAATGTTGTGGTGGAGAGTCCTGATTTCTCGCCTGCAGTTATTTCAGCTTGGTCCGTTAAGGTGGATGGTCATAACATGTACAAAGTCTGTAAAAAGTTGAAGAGTTTAAAGCCAGCCTTGAGGCATATGTTCAGGTCTGACTTTGGTGACTTATCAAATCGTATTGAGTACTGAAAAGGCATACCTTGAGCTGCTTCTCAAAGTCCAGAGGGAGCCATCTAATTACAACCTGTTTGTCCAAGTTTCACTGCTAGGGCAGTTTCAGGGCATCTCAGGTTAGCTGAATCTCGGTTTATTGCTCAGCTTGCCAAGAATAAGTATCTTTTGCATTCTGATAAAAGTTCTAGATTCTTTTATTCCCTCATCAATAGGGATATAAATGCTAGATTTATTCCAGCCATTGTGAAGGAGGATGGGCTCCCCACTAGCTCCCAAGCCGAGATAGGGAGGGTCTTTGTCCAACACTTTGCTTCTCTTTTGGGCTCTACTGTGCGACTTCTCCCCCTTCTAGGGCTGTCATTGATAATGGGCCTAGGGTGTCGGTTGATATGTACCCAGGGCTTCTTGGTCCTGTCACTAATGAGAACATTTGGGAGATTGTGGCTGGTATGGATGGCAACAAAGCGTCCGACCCGGATGGTTACAATGCCTTGTTCTTCAAAAAGGCTTGGCCGATTATTGGTGGGGATGTATGTGAAGCTGTTAAAGATTTCTTCTCTTCTGGAAAGCTCTTGAGACAAGTTCATCATGCCTTCATTGCCCTTGTTCCGAAGGTGGAGAATGCTAGCCGTGTGAACCAGTTTCGGCCCATATCTTGTTGTAATTTGCTGTACAAGATTATTTCCAAAATTATGGCCAATAGATTGCTGCCGGTGCTGGATTCCATCATTGATCCTTCTCAAGCAGCTTTTGTGAAGTCAAGGATGTTGATTTGAGGGGGAGTTTCTTGAAGCATAAAGAGATTTGAAGACATGAAAATGTTTTGGGTTTTCAACATGTTTGAGGATTTGAAGAAAAGCTTGTGATTAAATGTAAAAGGAAGGAAGTTCTCTGATGATCCAAGTCACTGCATTCATACCATTCATAAGCATTTAGGAATAATTCACAAGGCATTAAGAAATTGTTTTGAATCTTGAAATAAACTAAGTGTTTTTGGAAAAATAGCTTTTCACTGGTTTAATCGATTAATATAAGCAAAGAATCGATTATTTTGTTCTTGATACTTTCTGGAAAATTCTCAAGAACAGTTTAATCGATTACACTATCGGATTAATCGATTATTTTAACTTAGAATAGACATAATCTGCCTTTGTGACCTTTTTAATCGATTACTACTGATCTGTAATCGATTACATTACCCATACAGAAAATATCATCACGCTGGTATAATCGATTACCAATTATTGTAATCGATTACACAATACATTCATGAATTATACATACTTCGGATTTAATCGATTACCAATTATTGTAATTGATTACATAATACATTCATGATTATGCATACTTCGGATTTAATCGATTACGCATCAGAATAATCGATTAAATTGCTCGTTAGAGTTACTCAGAATCATTATGAACGTTTTAATCGATTACAAGAGTGTATATAATCGATTACAAATGCTAAATAATCGATTATAGAAGTGTTTTTAATCTATTACTGACGGTTACAAAATTCACTATAAATAGAACCCATGCTCAATTGATTTCCCAACTTGAGTGATTCGTATTCTGAGCATTCTAAAGTCATTCTAAGCTTTCACAAAGTGATTTTTCTGGGTTCTTAAGTTCTTGCTTCCATTGAAACTCATATGGGTCTTTAGGATTGAGTGAAGCAAGATTTTCTTTTCAAAGTTTAAGGAAAGGCATATTCTGAGTTTGGTGTTTGCATTCAACCTGGTAAATTCATTCTTATGCATATCATCTTTGGATCATCAGGTGATTTCTTTTCTTACTCTTTGAGTTTGTAAATTCTCTGTTGAATCTTGTGTTTGATTTTCTATTATAAGTGGGTTTCTTGCATGAAAAATAGAGATAGTGTTTCTCTAGGTGTTGCTGAGTAGTGTTCTCAGTTTGGGTTTGGCTTCTAAGGGTCTAATAGTGTTTTAGACTTCTGAACTTTATCTAGGGTTGATAAAGAGAAGCTTGTATTTTCTTGTAAAAATATTATTTGCAATAGTGGAACTCTACTCTAGTGTTGAGTAGAAGAAAACTGGATGTAGCTTCATAGTGTTTGAAGTGAATCAGTATAGTTCCTTGTGTGTTTGTCTAATTCTGCATATTTGATTGTTTTATATGAATCCTTGTTAACCTCTTGATTCTTGAAGCATTACACCTCTTGATTCTTTGGATAAAGGTTCTTGGTTGTGTTTGTGATAAAGATCCAAAAGGGCAAAAACTCTGATTTGATTAATAAATTTTTTAAATTACCAAGACTAACCAGTACCTGTGGCGCTACTCTCGCCAATCTGGCACTACTAGCGCCAAAACAAAAGGGGAAAGGCCTTTTGAAGCACTTTTGGCACTACTTGCGCCAACTTGAAGCATCTGTGGTGCTAACCGCGCCACAATGGCACTAGCCGCACCAGACCCCTTGGTCATTATATCTTGACAAAGTATCAACCACAATGTTTTCTTTTCCAGGTCTATACTGAATCTCAAAATTATATCCAATCAATTTTGCAGCCCAAAAAATTGTTCATTAGTCAACAATTTTTTATCATTTAGAAACTTCAAACTTTGTTGATCAGTCCTTATAATAAACTTTCCTCCCAACAAATAATGTCTCCATCTTTTCATAGCTAAAACCACTGCCATCAGCTCCTTTTCATAAACTGATTTAAGCTGTCCCCTACCTGATAAAGCCATGCTCCAAAATGCCAAAGGTCTGCCCTCCTATAATAATACAGCTCCTAATCCTACTCCTGATGCATCAGTTTCCAGCACAAATGGTTTAGAAAAATCAGGAACCATTAGCACAGGTAATTTGCTCATCATTTCTTTCAGCTTCTCAAATGATTTCTCAGCCTCCTTAGTCCATTTAAATGCATCTTTTATCAATAAAGCATTCAATGGTTGTGCCCATTTTCCATACTCCTTCACAAATCTTCTATAGTATCCTATCAACCCTAAAACTCCGCTCAAACTCTTAATATCCTTAGGAATAGGCCATTTACTCATAGCTGCCAATTTTTTTGGATCTGCCTGTACTCCCTCTCCTGAAATCAAATGGCCCAAATATTCCAAAGATTGCTGAGCCCAAGTACATTTCTTTTCATTCACATGCAACTCTTGTTGCTGTAATATTTGTAAAACTACCTGTAGGTGCAATTTGTGTTCCTCCAATTCCGTGCTATACACTAGAATATCATCAAAAAAACTAATACAAACTGCCTCAACAAAGGTCTGAGCATTTCATTCATTAATGCTTGAAATGTTGAAGGAGCATTAGCCAACCCAAAGGGCATTACTAAGAATTCATAATGCCCTTCATGTGTTCTAAAAGCTGTCTTATGAACATCCTCATCCTTCATTCGAATTTGATGATAACCAACTCTTAAATCTAGCTTAAAAACCATTGTGCACCTCCAATTTCATCTATTAATTCTTCAATGACAAGAATAAGAAACCTATCAGGAACAATGATTTTATTTAATTGCCTATAATCCACACAAAATCTCCAGCTATTATCCTTTTTTTTTACCAAAATAACAGGGCTTGCACATGGCCTAGTGTTGGCCCTAATAATTCCAGCCTTCAACATTTCCCCCACCAATCTCTCAATTTCATCTTTTTGATAATGTGGATATTTATAAGGTCTACAATTAGGGATTTATTACCAGACAGTAGTGTAATAGCATGATCTCTTTCCCTATGAGGAGGCAATTCTGTTGGCTTAGCAAAAACTCCTTCAAACTGCTTTAGGATCTGCTGAACTTCTGCAGGTACTGCTGCTGTTTCCTCTGTTCTTTCTGCTTTCATCACATCCACCAAGAACCTTTGATCATCTTCCTCCAAACTCTCATTGATCAATTTCAAACTAACAGCAGTCTTAACCAATTCTGGTTCAGCCTTTAACTTCAATTCCTTATCTTGAACCTTCACAATCATTGACATTTTCTCAAAATTTGCCTTGACTTCCCCCAATCCAGCCAACCATTCCATTCCCAATACTAACTCAGCTCCCCCTAATTCAAACAAATAGCAATTTTGAACCAATTTTAACCCTTGCAGTTCTATGGGTAATCCTCTACACATTCCCTTACACCTCACCTTATGTCCATCCCCAACTTCCACAAAATATGGCTGTGTAGGAGTCACTTCCAACTACAATTCTCTCACCATTGTCATTGATATAAAATTGTGAGTAGCACCACAATCTATCAACACCACTACCTTCCTTCCTTTTACTTCTCCCCACATCTTAAGAGATTTTTTATGTGTAAATCCCAGAATACTGTATAAAGAAAGCTGATACAGTTCTTTTTTTTTTTTTTTTCAGTTTCTTCCCTTTCAGCTTCATCTACATCACTCCCTTCCTCATCCTCCTCCATGATCATGATCCTTAATTGCTTGTTTTTACATACATGATTCACATGATATTCTTCATTACAAGTGAAGCATTCCCCCTTTTTCATTTTTTCACTTACCTCCATAGGAGACAACCTTTGCATTGGCTTCCTCCTATTCCATCCTTCTCCTCCACCTTTCAATTCTCCTCCAGCTTTCATCTCTGGTCCAGTTTTCCCCATTGCTGCTTGTTCCCCTCCTTTAACTCCTCCTGGCTGCCAACCTTTCCCAATTCTTGATCCAAAGAAGGTGGGTCTTTGAAAAGAACTGCTCACTTTCCCATTTCTTGGTATATTGTTCAAGACCCTACTCTTCTCCTCAATCTTTCGAGCTTTAATCATTGTATCCATCAAAGATTTGGGTTCATGCACCCTCACTTCCGTTCCTATCTCCTCCCTTAGTCCCTTCAAAAAAATTTGCTTCAAGAAGCTCTCATCCAGACCCTTTGCAGCACCCACATATTTTTCAAATTGCCCAATGAAAACTTGCACACTATCTTCCTGTTCAAGTGCTAGTAATGACTGAATTGGACTAGCTACATTAACTCCCTGAAATCTTTGAATCAAAGCTAACTTGAACCCTTCCCAAGACTAGGAATTGCTCCAAGATTCCCACCATTGAAACCATGAGAGAGCCTCACCCTCCATAACCACCAGAATGACATCCAATTTCTCCTCTTCTTTCACCCCTTGGAGCCGAAAATACTTATCAATACGAGCTACCCAACCTACTGGGTCTTCTCCAGTGAAGATCAGCAATTCCATCGACCTCTATTGATGCGCTAATCCCTCGTCTCTTTCACTGCTCCTCCCTTTCTTCTCACTTACTCGGACCGGTTCCTCCATTTCGGTCCTTTCTAACGATGCCGCAACTCTCTGCAACAACGCCTCTAACGAACCCAATCGGGTTTCAATCGCGACCCGATTGGAATGTTAGGTCTCCCGCGAATCCTCCATGGCACATTCCAGCGCTTCTATCCTTGCCTCCATCTTCCGGGATCCCATTCACCTCACAAGCCCCAAGATTGGAACTCTGATACCAGTTAATAGGAACTGGATCAGAGAAATTCGAAAATGGAAATCGAATGAACTTTTATTAGAACTGGTGTAAACTCCTGCAGTTACAATGTGTTTCTTTCGAGGAAAATCACAACCTCCTATCTCACTCTTCTCGTGCCCTCTCCTTCTCTCTTCTCTCCTTTTATACATTGGCTGAGTTAGTTAATTTTAACTAACTCCTATTCTGTTATTTCAACAGCTATTCCTATTTACACCTCCTAGAGTACATTTGACCCCATCTACCTCTATCATAAACACATACCCCACAGATTGGCTTGAGGTCCAAACGTCCAGTGTGAGACACACACGTCCAGGTAATCCATCAAAATACTTCATAACACATTGCTTTTCCATCAGGTAAGTTGCAACAGAGTCTCCTTGAATTGTGTTAAATGCCCCCATATTGAACTGGGGCTGCAGATTTTGGACAAATGCAACAAATCCCGGATGCTCAACCATGTGAAGGGGGTAATCATGCATAATGATCATTCTAGCAATCTCATGGCGGCAACGATCTTGATAAAAAATGACGTAAGGAGTATTAGGGGATCTATAACATCGCTTTGGTGCACTGCTAGCATTGCCAGCAGCATCACTTCCCCTTGAACGTGGAGTATATGGGCTGAACTGATTCTGATCTTGACCGCGCAGAAGTGCTGGGCATGTCCCCTTGGCGATGTGGCGTTTAAGGTGGCTAGTACCAGCAACTTTTGAACCAGTACTGTAGGCAAAACTTTGCTTGCACTGCTTGCAGCATGCTCTTCTACATCCAGGGCTGACTGTTTCTATGGTGAAGTGTTCCCAGACTATAGACTTCTTTTTCCTCCTCTTGCTAGGCTGAGTTTCTGGAGAAGGTTCCTCACTGTTCAATGGAGTTTCAGCATTTACTATTTCATAGCTGGATATGTTGCTAGCATTGACTATCTCATAGTGTGGTGAGAATTGACTAACTGATTGCCGTGCAGTGTTTCACTATTTTGCAGCTCGTACTGAGGCAACAATTCAGAATTGGCTAGCTGATCATGTCTCAGAGTGAGCTAGTTGATGGTTGGACACTGCCTCAGAATGATCCATATGATTGTTGGACAGTGTATCATAGTGGGCCAGATGATTATGAGGTAACGGTTTGATGTCTGTGAGATGAATGTCTGGCATTGGTTCAGAACTTGGCACTGGATCAGAATTGGGTAGCGATTCAGGTTGGGGCAGCTGATCTTCAGGAATCATGTGTAAATTAGTAAACTGGTGATTCTGAGAAAGAGATTCAGGATGAGAGAGCTGATGGTTGGGATCTGCTTCAGAATTTACCAACTCATTTTCAGGCAGAGCTTCAGACATGACCACATCATTGATGTTCTGTGCTTCATGTATGACCGTTTAATTGCTGGGCTGTGTCTCAGGCATCACTATCTCACTGCTGGGTTGTGCATCTGACATGCCTACATCATTGTAGGGCTGAGTTTCATATGTAATCAGCTCATCACTTTGCTGTGTTTCAGATAAAACCACCTCATTTGTTTGCTGTGTTTCAGATAAAACCACCTCGTTGCTCTGTTGTGTTTCAGATAAAACCACCTCGTTGCTCTGCTGTGTTTCAGATAAAACTGCCTCATTGCTTTGCTGTGTTTCAGATAAAACCGCCTCATTGCTTTGTTGTGTTTCAGATAAAACCACCTCCTCATTGCTTTCTTGTGTTTCAGATAAAACCGCATCATTGCTTTGCTGTGTTTCAGATACAACCACATTATTACTAGTCTGATGTTCAGAATGTAGCACACCATTATCCTGAGGTGTCTCAGAATTGACCAACTGGTTGCTTGGTGGTGCCTCAGACTTAGGCTTCTGGTCAAGAGTAGCTTCAGAACTAACAAGATTATCATCAGCTGGAGCTTCAGAGCTTGTTGATGGATTCTTGAGTGGTGCCTCAGACGCAGGCTTCTGGTCAAGGATAGCTTCAGAACTAACAGGATTATCATCAGCTGGAGCTTCAGAGCTTGCTGATAGATTGTTGAGTTGTGCCTCAGACTCAACATGCTGATTCCTGTGTGGGCCCTCATCATAGCTTGATTGGTTGTCAGGCAGCAACTCTGACTCACTATTAGGAAGTTCTTATGTGTTGTCTAATTCACGGTTGGGCAATGTCCCTTCATTTGCATCGGCACTAGAAGCCTGGGTTTCAGATGCAGGAAGCACTTCTGCTTTGGAACTGGAGAGTGGAGAGATCCTTGTCAGGCTGAGACTCAGAATTTTCCACATTATGGTCAGACTGATTTTCCGAATTAGCCTGGTCTTTGCTAGGTTGAAAATCAGTATTGACTGGAGCATTTTTCACATCAGGGGTCGCAACCATTTTATCTTCTTCAACAGCAACCATCTTGATTTTGATGTGTATCTTCCTGCTTCACCTACAAATAAAATTTGTTAGTTAATGGTGAATTTCAACCAGGAAATATTTTCCACACAGATACATTAATACGATACTACTAATATTAAGCAAACATGAGATCACTCGCCTATCACATATCAAAACTCCCACGCAAACTATCACATGTTATATTTAATTTAATAATAAATCAAATCAAATAAAAAATATTGCTACTGTTTGGACATTATTGAGGTATTTTTTTTGTGAAATTATTTGAAAAGTGTGCGGATGAAAAGGAAATATGTGGTCATAAACATAGAAGAAAAATAGATATGTTGAATAAAATGAATCATAATACATTTTGTCATTTTTTTTTTTTGTTTTTGTCTTGTTTAAAGCAGCGATAACTGGAAAAGGAACACATTCCCTCCTACTATCTAAACAAGGATATTAATTATGAATTCCCCATGCATAAGTAACCACGACGACCCAGATGTCCGTCTTCAATCTTGGTTAAGCGTTTCCATCATGTGGTTGCTGCTCTAGAAGTAATTGCTCCAGCTCCTTCTCATATGCATCGTCCCCCAATCCTGTCTGTTTATAAAGTGTTTGTTTCTGAACATGCCAGTCATTAGCAACCTTCTCCACAACATCTCCTATCAGTTCCTTATCTTTTTGTAAGTGCTTTATGTTTTCAACGACTAAAATATTGCTCGCCTCTTTAAGGAAAAAAAGAAGACAAACCGAATTAGATAGGCAAATTGCAACAGCCAGACAGTAACATCAAAAAACATCCCCCCCAAAGGTCGTCAAGAATTCCAAAAGTCGTGAGGACAAAAAATTGTTATTCTTTTACTAAAAAGAAAATGCAGCATTTGGAGAACCATGAAGTCAATGATATAAGTTGAGTCATTCTTCAAAAAAATAAAAAGAAGACATGGTCAAAATATGCATTCCCGCACTTACAACAGGAAGACAATTTCTTTCTAGTTTTAAAAGTCATAACATCAACTTTAGTTTGGGACTAAACAAATCGAGAAAAACAGTGATCTGTAGAGATATGTCTAGCAAGAACTGACAACTAACATAAAGCAGCTTCCTATGGATAAGATCAAAAAAAGAAAAGGAGAAGAAAAAACTCAGGATATGCGTATGTTCTAGCCTGCATTGGCCTTTTAGGATGACAGAAAATAGGGGAAAAAAAAAAACTTGCCTTCAACACCAGCAACCACATTAAAAATAGAAAAATATTTTAACTCCCTTGTGATGTAGAATAGGAAAGGAATAAATACCTTGAATAGCCACATTCTTGGCCGCGACATATCCAGATGACTTTTTCTTCAGCAAATCGAGGTCAACTTCCAAGCCCTGGCATGTGGAAAGGAGAAAGGAAGTAAAATGAACCGAAATCACAAACTATTGAAAATACAATCTATAGTAGGAGATTGCTTGAAATGCATCATCTCACAACAGATTCATTAGTTTCTGAAAAAATATAGATCAAAATCTACCCAGACGCAGATGAAAGCAAGGATTGAGTTGCATTTTAAACAAGTCTTGTTCACAAATTTTGATCATAATTACATCATCTTCCTGCCCAACTACCCCTGAATATAATCACATTGTGCTGTAGGAATAAAGGTGTGGAAGCCATTCAGTAACAGGTAAGATTTTCTTTTGGAGCCATTAGTTGGTTTGATCATGAGGAAGAGCCTTGGCACAACAGTAAAGTTATGTCTTGATTATGTCTTGGTGACTTGTTGGTCATGTATTCCAATCTAGAAGGACAACAATTCAATTTCAGGCAAAAGAAACTATTTGTATGTTGTTCCCATGTCTCCGCCTTGAAATTTTAAATAGGAACAACAATTAGAATGGAAACAATAGCATAAGTTGCTCACGTTAGCTCTCTGAGTGGTTCTTTTGTGACTCCAGTGATCTTGTAACGTCTAAGATTCTTTTCGTGAGTAACTTCTACCTTGATTCCTCTCAATGCTCTCTTAAGCTGCAAATTAGAAAGCAAAAAATAAGCATAAACCCTACCTTTCAGATGGTGTAGCACGCAAAATAACATCAAAATCCGACAATCCAACTGACGACGCCTGAGAAACTGAACGAGGTGGTGAAGGTCAGTCTTGGAAGCAAACCTGATGGTGACCCGAAACTCGCGTTCACGTTTTTTCCTAATTCAAAGAGAAACAAATAACCAGCAATTAACCTGATGGTGCTTTCCGACCGTTGAAGTGAGATTCTGCGCCGGAGACGGCGACCCAGCAGGAACAGGTGCGGCGCCAGAAGGAACCCCGATAGTGGAAGCCGGAGGAGGAGCGGATGGTGCATTCACAGGAGAAGGAGCTGGAATTAAGAAGGATTCTCCGCGGCCACGGCCGCGTCCTCTTCCGACAGGAGAAGGCGCCGCGGACGGTGGTGATGGATGACGTGAATCTGGTTGTTGTTTAGAGCCACCGCGACGAGACATTTTAGAGAAAGAATATTTGTTTATGCTAAGAGCAAAGGAAGTGTGGTATGCGTGAGTGACTGAGTGGGGAGAGAGTAGGAAACGTACTGGTGCTTGTATTGCAGCGAAGGTAAATGTTTTCCAATGGAAGGAAGGAAAGAATGACACAAGACCAACAGGTAAATGAATTTCAAAAGTTGTCCTTGTTTTTATTTTTATTTTATTTTTTTTCATTTTTTTATTTTTTTATTTGCTGTTAGTAGTAATAGTACAAATGAGTGTTGATAAATGTCAAAATTGCAATTTTACATAAGTTCGTGGAGGTTTAGTTAGCTTGACTCGTAGAATCGAATCATAGAATCGTAAGAATCTACTTCAGAGAAAAAAAAAGTAAATTACCTATATATAAATATGAAATAAGTAAAGTGTATTAATAAAAAAAATTCAAAATAACAATTGAAGTATTAAAGTTGATAACACAAATAAAGTTTATTAATAAAAAAATAGTGTAAATAGCAATTTCTTAAAAACAAAGTCCAGTTGTTAATAATAAAAAAATGAGACAAAAGGTGTGTAGTAAGCAATAAAGGGGTGCAGGAAGCAAATCGGTTATAGATATGACCCAAATACCAAAAAAACCTAATCCTCCATTATAGAAGCTTCTCTTATGCCACATCCTCATTTTCTTGCCTTCTTCTTCCGCTGTTGCGCTGCATCCGCTCCCAGAAAAAACAAAACATATAACGTGAAGCACTGTGATTCGTGAAGCATGGTGATTTGTGATTCGTGAAGCATTGTGTCTAAACTAAACCTCTCTTCCTCTTTCACCAAAATATATCCCTTTCATTTTCTACTCTTTCTTCTCTATTAACCCCAATTTTTGCTTCTTTTCTTAATTTCTACGCAATTCTCTCACTACTTTGGGGATTCACTTCTTATTCCGTCCATGGCTCTCCTAGACACTCTCACTAGCGACGTCGTTTCGCATAATCCTGGAATCGCCAAATCACAACCAGACTCGCGATTCTACGTTGATTCCACCGATTCTACGTCGAGTCCACCGATTCTACTCAGAAAACGATTCTACATGCGATTTAACTTGTAGAGGCTTAGTAGAATCATAAAATTGAACAATTCTACGATTTCAATTGCAATTTTGATAACCATGGTGGTGATTACTTGTTATGGAAATAATAGTCTGGGCCTAATTGCAGGCCCAATTATTGTTAAAGAATCATGCGTTCAATTCCTGGAACGTGGGTATGACTTAGTCCACAACGGCAATTAGAGACGTGTGGATTGAGGCCGGAAATCTCGGATGCAGTTCGTGTGGTAACTACAAGGTAATGTGCTTATAAATACTCGATAATTGCAGCTAAAAAGGTACACACACATTCTGACTCTCTCTCTTTCAATTACACAGAGCACACACCCCACCTCATTTGGTGTATTTCTGTGTGATCTTCTACTTCGAGGTATCATCCGTCATTGATATCCTTGAAGTTACAGAGTTAGAATTGATCATAAAGCAAACACTGCAGCACGTTTGTGCTGTACATTTGTGTTCTGGAAATAAGCGGAACATTGGCGCCGTCTGTGGGGACAATAAATTTCGAGTCCCATGCTTCAGCAATGGTGAATACGAGAAACAGCCAATCTGTATCACGTTCTGAGATGCCGAACCGAGAAATACTCATACCGGAGAATCAAAACGTGGTGCAGAGAGAAGAAGTGCATATCACAGAAGCTGTCTCCGACGCAGCTTCTTCTCCAGCCCAGACTGATCAACGGAGGGATATTCCGCCGAGAAGGATGATGCTGGAGGAGGAGTTGGGAGGGCAGTTCGTCAACAATGCTCTCAATTCAATTCTGAGTCGGATTGAAAGTATGGAGAGAAGACAGACTCTTCAGAGACAGGAGGATATTCGGAGCATAACACGTCAAATGGAGGAACGTAATGAAGAATGGAGGCGTGCTGAGATGCAACGAATAGCACAGTTGGAACAGAAACTACAAAGAATAGTGGAACGGGTACCTGTTTCAAATCGCGATGAGGAGTCACGCGAATTGAGGCTACACTTGAACCAATTAAGGAATACCGAGCAGGTAGGAGATCAGGTACGAACTGTAGGACCACCCCGTGAGCAGATCCGAGTACACAAATCAGCAAGAGATAGAGTCAACAGGGACGAACAGACGCATACCCGAGTAGAGAATGATGCAAATCCCACTTGTCGAGTAGATAACGTGGAGGTCCCGCGAACCAATCAAAGATTGATTGAACATGATAAGGCGAGGGAGCCGGCCCCACGTGGGAAGGAAGGACCCGTTTATCGCTGGAAATACAGTAGAGGACAACAAAACAATAGTCCTTTCGTGGACGAAATTGTGAATGCTCGATACTTGGACGACTTCGATGGATCATTCCTGTCGAAATATGACGGTACCCAGGATCCACAAGTGCATATCGACGAGTTTGATTTGCAAATGTGCGTCCGGGGCATTGATGAGCCCATCATATTGAGGATTTTTGTTACCACGTTGACTGGGCCGGCACAAACATGGTTCCACACATTACCACCGCGGTCAATTAGGAACTTTGAAGATTTTGGGCAGAAATTCTTGTTAAATTTTGTGACTAGTAAGAAGCAGCCAAAGTCCGAGTTCACTTTGGGGAAAGTAAGATAGTTACCCGGCGAGACGTTGCAAAGCTACTTGGACCGGTTCAAAGAAGCAACGTTACAGGTGCACGGACTGGAGGAGAAGGTTCATGTTTACTGTAACGCCCCAGCTACAACCGGAGTCATTACCCAGCCTTAATTACTTTCAATAACAATAATCATCAGAGTTAAGCAGTTTGGAAGTATACAATAAAGGAAAAGGGCATCAACAAATGCCATCATCATATACACTGTACATATATCATGGTGAATATACATCAAGTTTCTGTGTGTTTGAGTACAAAACGGTACATACAACTCCCCTCTGGGTACAAAATAAAACCAAAGGCATAATACAAAACATCAGAGCCATCTGCTCATATCATCTAGCCTAAGGTTTACAAATCACAGCTATCCCTGCATAGGCTTCTTGCCTTGGGATCTGTCTGCTCCTCCTGAGGATTCACCTGCAAAACATAAGCCCCACACAAGCGGTGAGATATAAAATCTCAGTAAACTCAGGGCCCTTGAAGGTATTTCCTTCCCCTGGTTCACTTCAACATATACATGAAATAATATACCAAGACAATCCTTCTCAAATTCAACCAGAATCTCAACCATACCATCATCAAGCAACCAACAATCTCAATTCTCATCCACCTGGCCACAACCAGGTGCCTCAAGCACGACCTACAACCGTTCATGGCGTAAATCACTACCTGACCGCAATCAGGCTATACTCATGGCATACCGCCATTCATCACATCCAACCCTATCCTGCAGAGGCTACATCTAGATATATAGGAACATCTCATCTCAGGAGGCTACATCTATATACTAGGAACATCTGATGCCAGGATTCAATCATCTACATGAGGCTACATCTGTATATATATATGGACATCTCCACTTTAGGAGGCTACATCTATATAACAGGAACATCTCATGTGTCTAGCGGAGGCTTCATCTGTATATATATAGGAACATCTCAATCAAGAGGCTACATCTATATATAACAGGCACATTTCCTTCTAACGAGGCTACATCTGTGTATATAGGAACATCTCTGTTCAAGAGGCTACATCTATATCACAGGAACATCTCGTAACCTATCTCAACACAATTGCCTGAGGAGGCTACATCTGTGCATATAGGAACATCTCCGTTCGGGAGGCTACGTCTATATCACAGGAACATCTCACTGCAGGTCTTACTCAATCTCAAGTCGTCTATCCTACTACCATTATATCCATTCAATTCTAGAATTCACATTCAGTCTAATAGTCAATCACGCCTATCACAGGCTGAATAGCTCATATCACAGCATTCACATTCAATATATATCATTCCCTATTCAAAGGGTTCAGCATACATCCTAAGCATATACATTCAATACATATCATTCCCTCATCAAAGGGTTTAGCTTACATCTCAAGCATATACATATCATTCCCTCATCAAAGGGTCCAAATCACATTCTCAGTATATCAAGTCCACACATACCAGTTCCCATCATAGGGCACAATATACAATCTAGTAATCAATCATATTCACATTCATGTTCCACATACATATAATTATTCACATTCAAACCATTCCTCCATTTGGAGCATGGTGAAACACAGCAAGGACATACAAACAAGAACCGAGAGCTTTCCTGCTCTAAGCAAAATACCAGCTTCCCCGGTCTCGTGGCTACCACCACCAGAGATATCAAGTTCACGTCCTACACAAGCAACCACATAGTGTGTTAACAACGGTCCTAAGCCGTTAGAACGAAAGGAACTACAATCCCTTTCCACAGAACACGTATCCAATCACTTCACAAGTGATGCACAGACCCTCACTAGGATCCTTCTCAGCCTAACCAAGGCTCCAGAGTCTCTCCTAAGACTCTGCTCAGGCTAACACAAAACACATCCATGCCTTAGCCTTATCATATCCAAGCTCATAATACAACTCGATATCAGCTCATAAACAACAGCTATACCAGCCCAAGAGCACTGTATCATCTACTCTAGGGTTCAACATAACCATGCACTCAGCCCTTTATCTATACATGCATAGTTCCGAGCCAAAAACAAACTTCATCAATAATGATTTCTGAAGGCTCTAACATCATCAACACAACCCCCGGAACATAATCCTCAACAGGACCCTGGGCTAATTCTAACCCTATCCCATATGGGTCACTGTTCATGCAAACCCCCAAACTCAAAATCAAACGGAGAAACTTGAGTTTCTTACCTCAACGGCGTCAAGGAAGACCCTAGGACTACCTCCTCGAGCTCTGATGTCCTTCCCACGCAATAGGTCTCAGCCACTCTCAAGTTCTCTGAGCTTTTCCTTGGGGATTCCAAAATCTCACTCAAAAGGGGTTTTTAATGAGAAAGGATGAGTGATTCAAGCTTCCAAGGTGTTTCTCTCACAAGAATAAGCCATAAGGAAGTGTTTTGGTCAAGATATATGGCTCTAGGAAGCTTGGGGATGTCAATAATGGAGGTCTAGGGCAGAAGGAAGAAGAAGAAGCCTTTTCCCCTTCAATTTTCGCGTTTTGGGCTTTAAATAGTGGCTCTGCCCGACCTGTGGCGCTCTTAGCGCCAGCCTGGCGCCCCCAGCGCCACACTCCAGAAACTCTGGCGCCATCTGCGCCACATCTGGCGCCATCCGCGCCAACTGGGAAACTTGGCACCCCTAGCGCCACATTCCCGAACCTCTGGCGCCACCAACGCCACATTCCAGAATCTCTGGCGCCCCCAGCGCCGCATCTGGCGCCATCCACGCCAGTTGGAAAACTTGGCGCCCTTGTGGCGCCCCAAGCGTGAACCTCCAGAGCTCCTGCGCTCCCAGCGCGAACCTGGCGCTCCACGCGCCACTTCCCAGAGACCATGGCGCCCTCAGCGTGAACCTGGCGCCCTGGGCGCCATGTTCCAGTGCTCTGGCGCCATCAGCGCCGCAACCCTTACAGGGTTTTCTGCTAAATGCACCTTTCTGGGTAACTAAAGCATGATTATAGCCTTAATCACAAGGTTTAAAGTTCAAGGTCTTACATTTACCTTATCTCTGCCGGGCTGAATGGTTCTTCGCGATTTGCTAAGTCCATTTATAAAGACCTAGTAAAGTCGTTAACGGAGTTTCGTGCCCGGGCAAAGAAATATTTGGAGCTCGAGCAAATGGAGATAGCTAACAATTCAAGACGTGAGAAGGAACGAAGCGATAAGAGAAGAAGTCCGCCCCCAAAGCATAGGGGCCACGCAGAGAATCGTGCTCGAAATAACGATGTGAAATTCAGGCCGGGCAGATATGATAATAAGTACGAAAAATACACTCCGCTAAATGTCTCCCGTTCTCAGATTTGGAAGGAGGTAGCACTTACTGATATGAAAAAGGTAGAATGACCTCGTCCCATTTTCAACAAAGCCAGGTTGGACAAGTCACATTTTTGCGAATTCCATAACGTACCTGGACATACTACGGACCAGTGTTGGGATCTGCGGGATGCAATCGAGAAGTTTATCCGAGAAGGCAGACTAAGACAGTATGTGATCAAAACACAAGGAAGAAAGAATAAACGTAAGGGAGATGAGGATCGGCCCGAAAAGAAAGATGAAAGAAAGAAAGCGCGAGAAGAGGATGACACGTTCCCAGAACCCGAGTTCGAGTGTAACGTGATTTCAGGGGCCATGGGAGGTGGAGGCGACACCGCCAATCAAAGAAAGAAATACTTGAAGGAGGTGTTATCAATCTGAGCACAGCCAAAGTTCAAAAACCGTGCCGGTGACCAGGAACCTCCACTTCTATACTTCACAAAGCATGATATGGAGGGAGTATTTCTTGGGCATGAAGATGGATTGGTCATCACGGGAACAGTTGGCAATTGCCGGGTACGAAAGATGTTCGTAGATAATGGAAGTTCCGCCGATATAATCCTTTGGAGCGCGTTCAAGAAGATGAACTTAGATGTCGAAGATTTGAGACCATGCAAAACCATGTTAATCGGTTTTAATGGCGGAAACACGAATGTTAAAGGATCCATCTCTTTACGACTGACTTTGGGTACGAAAGAAGCCTTCAAGTCAGAAAGGGTAAATTTTGTGGTAGTTGATTTCCCGTTCCAATACAATATGATATTGGGAAGACCCACTATTCATAGATGGGACATTTTGATGTCTACGAAGCATCAGAAACTCAAGTTTGTGGGCGGCAACGGACAGGTGGTGACAGTATGTGGCGACCAAAAGGATTCTAGGCAATGTTATTATGACACAGTTCGAGAAAGCGAAAGTAAATTCGGGCCAGTATCCCGGGAATCAAGCAGAATTTAGGAAATCCGGGAAGTTACAGATAATGGTCGTAGCTGGGGACAGCAAGTAAACATGGTGGAATTGGATATACGAGAAGAACCAGATGAATGGAGACCGAAGCCGGTAGAAGAAGTGGAGCATGTCCAGATAGGCGATCAAGTTGGTCAACTACCAATATCGGGCGAGTAATAGAGCCCGGACACAGGGAATCACTCGTTGAATGTTTGAAGAAGAATCGTGACGTGTTTGCATGGAAGGAATCTGAAATAGTCGGGGATAGATCCGACATTTTGTTGTCATAAATTATCCATATATCCGGGATCGAAGCCGGTGGAACAGAAGAAGAGGAAGTTGGGCCCCGAGAGAACGCAGGTATTGCGAGCTCATATTGAGGAGTTACTACAGGTCGGGTTCATACCGGAGATCCAATACACCACCTGGCTTTCAAATGTGGTGATGGTTCGCAAGCCGAATGGGAAATGGAGAGTCTGCACGAACTACACAGATTTGAATAAGACATGCCCAAAAGACGCGTACCCCATGCCGAATATAGACCAGTTAGTAGATAACTCTTCCGGGTACAAAATTTTGTCTTTTATGGATGCATTCTCCGGGTACAATCAAATTGCAATGCACCTGGAAGATCAAGAGAAAACAACGTTTATCAACGATAAAGCAAACTACTGTTATAATGTTATGCCGTTTGGGTTAAAGAACGCGGGGGCCACATATCAGAGGATGATGAACAGGGTGTTCGAACCACAGCTTGGACGTAACATTGAAGTATATATCGATGACATGATAGTTAAAACTACGAAAATCAGTAAGCACGTCGAAGACCTTGAAGAGACTTTTACCCGGTTACGAAAATTTAATATTCGGCTAAACCCCCTAAAGTGCACCTTCAGAGTCGGAGCCGGAAAATTCTTGGGGTTCATGCTGACACACAGAGGGATAGAAGCTAATCCAGATAAGTGTCGAGCCGTGTTGGATATGCACTTTCCGACTAGCAAGAAGGAAATACAACAGCTGACGGGAAGAATAGCCACACTAACACGTTTCATGTCGAAGTCGGCGGAAAAGGCTCTCCCATTTTTTAAGATGTTGAAGAAGCAAGTCGTCATACAGTGGAACTCGGAGTGTGAAGCCGCCTTCGACGAAATGAAAAAATCTTTAGCATCCCCCCCGGTGTTATCGAGACCAGAAGAAGGAGAAATATTGGTTATGTATTTATCGGTAGATGAAGAGGCTATTAGTGTTGTGTTGGCACGAGAAGTCAAGGGGGCACAAAAACCAATGTACTTTGTTAGTCGGGCTCTGTGTGATTCCGAGTTGCGCTACCAGAAACTAGAAAAGTTGGTTTTCGCATTTATCATAGCCGCCAAGAAGTTGCGCCCATATTTTCAAAGCCACACCATTGTAATTTGGACAGACCAACCAATCCGACAGGTGCTTCATAAATCGGATCTGGCGGGAAGAATGACGAATTGGGCAATCCAATTGTCCGAGTTCGATTTGAAGTTTGAAGCTCGACATGCAATTAAGTCCCAGGCATTAGCAGACTTCGTGCGAGAACTTACTCCCCACGCCTCGGGAACAGGGGGTTGGTGGACGTTATATGTGAACGGCTCATCCAACAAGAAAGGCAGTGGAGCCGGAATCATAATTGAGAACTCGGATGGAGTCGCTACAGAATTCTCATTACAACTTAACTTCCCAACGTCGAATAATCAAGCCGAGTACGAAGCGCTGATTGCTGGCCTAATACAAGCGAAGGAACAGGAAGCTGGAAAAGTGAAGGTGTTCACGGATTCACAGCTGATGGCGGCTCAAATTGATGGTCGCTATCAAGTAAAAGGACCATTATTGTCAAAATATTTGGGCCAAGTAAAAGAAATCATAGCCGGATTTGACGAAGTGGAGGTTAATCATATTCCTCGGGAGGAAAATGTTCGGGCTGACATCTTGTCAAAATTAGCTAGCACCAAGAACCCTGGTAATAATCGAATGGTGGTCCAACAACAAGTTTTGCAGCCATCGTGCATAATGATGATCACAACCGACCAAGACTGGAGGTGTCCAATAGTGGATTATTTGGAGAAGGGAATGTTACCAGATGACGTTGCGGAAGCCCGGAGGCTGACAAGGACAACAACCATATACACAATTGTCAACGATGAGTTATATTGCAAGGGTTTGCATAGTCCGCTGTTAGTTTGTATACCACCGGACCGGGTAGAATATGTTTTGTCCGAAATACACGAGGGTATTAATGGACAACACATGGGCGCTAGAGCACTGGTAAGGAAAGCGCTCCGGGCTGGGTATTACTGGCCAACCATGGGAGCGGACGCGGCCGAGCCTGTAAAGAAGTGCAAAAATTGTCAGATGCATGCATCCAGAATTTTGTCGCCACCCGAGGCGCTGCAATCTATTTCGGCGCCATGGCCATTCTTCAAATGGGGCATGAATTTACTGGGCCCATTCAAGCCAACAGAGGGACAAATGAAATGGCTGATAGTCGTTGTAGATTACTTTACCAAGTGGATAGAGGTGGTACCACTGGCCACAATCACATCTGCTCGGGTACAATGATTTTTTGAAAGGAATATCATTTCAAGGTTTGGAATCCCCGGGGAGGTCATTACTGACAATGGCACGCAGTTCACGGACAAAGGGTTCCAAGAAATGATGGCCGGCTTCCATATCCAACATAGATTTGCGTCGGTTGAGCATCCCCAATCCAATGGGCAAGCGGAGGCCGCGAATAAAACAATTCTAGAAGCTCTGCGAAAAAGAATGTATGACACCGGATCTAGTTGGGTGAAGCAGTTATACTATGCGCTCTGGGGCATTCAGACCACTGTCCAATCGTCAACAGGAGAGACTTCATTCCGGATGACCTATGGAAGCAAAGCCATGATACCAATTGAGGTCGAACAACAATCGTGGCGGCGGGCACAGGTACTACGAGAAGGAGAGGAATCAAATAATGAAGCCCTGATGTTGGAGTCGGCGCTTATCAACTAAATCCGAGTAGTCGTCCATGCCCGGGACCTCCAGTCAAAACAGCAAATGGCACACACCTACAACAGGAAAGTGGTCCCACGACAATTCGAGTTGGCCGAGTTAGTCTTGTGACGAGCCGACGTCGGGAACAAGAATGCCCGAGACGGAAAATTTGCGGCCAATTGGGAAGACCCATATCGGATAACTCACAAGCTGGACAAAGGGGCTTACATGTTGGAAACGTTAGAGGGCAGACCAATCAAGCGGACGTGGAATGCCAATAAACTTAAAAGATATTACAGCTAATACTCGACAACACATAGCGAAAGGGTGTGGATTTCTCTTTTATCGAGAGTATGAACTCGGAGGTTGCTTTATCCGAGTTCATATGGTTCTCTTTCATTGAGAGCACACAGCCGAACAGAGGGATGCAGGTTTCTCTTTTATTGAAGGTATGCACTCGGAGGATATATTCCTGAGTACATATGGTCCTCTTTCTTGGAGAAGGCACCGTCTAGTCGAATAGAAATTCCGAAGTCATGTTTCTGGACACGATTATTATAGGAATTCCAAAGTCATGTTTCCGGACACAATTATTATTTTCTTTTAGTATCAGTTATACCGTTATAGATTCCAAGTATTTTATTCTTGAGAGTATGGGCCGAAAATGATAGTTCATCTCGGAACATATGGTTCTCAATAAACATTGTAATATGACAGCTATAATTTCAATAAAATGGTATTCGGTATCATGGTGTTTTATAGGGTATGGATCTAGGTAAACCACGATTCATATGGTTCTTTTAAAACGTGATACGATTTAAGAGCCGTGAATGATACGCTAGCCGATTCTGATCAAATCGACAGTGGAAATTATCCCTTAGCGAAGTTGTTCACAGTAAAAATCTAAGTTTAACAATAAATGCGAATATAATACTTGGTCGTTGGAACCAAAGGCTACGCGCGTACAATATATATTAACCGGGTAAAAGAAACCCGAATACAGAATAAACGATTATTATTGAAAATCTGAAATATATGTTCTAGGCTCAAGGCCCAACATTAAATATGTTTCGGTTTCAAAGAGCAACATTAACAAAATAAGTACAAATAAAACCGGCATCCCGGTCCTTCAATTTTTGTCGGCGGTTTGCTGGTTGTTGGCGGCAGACTGCTGGTCGTCGGCGGCTATTGGTTGGTCGTCGATGGAAGCTTTGGTAGTTGGAGCGGCAGAGGTAGTCTCTTCCATGTGCGCGGGCTCTTCAGCAGCCCCCATGGACGAATTCTCAGCTCCGGTAGGAGGGACCAAATGGCCATCGTCAACATAGGCCATAAAATGCATCCCGGAAGTAGATAATACCACTCCCGGGTTCAAATGTTGTATTTGCTCGATAGCATTGGTGAAACCCTCCTTGGCAGCAGCAGCAAGAGTGGTCTTAATGGAGGCCAGCTGATCCTCATAAGCCCAGACTTTTTCTTCATTATCAGCTTTCAAAGAGTCGAGCGACGACGTCAGAAGGGCTACCTGCTGCTCGGCAACCTCAAGAGAGCCTTGAGCCCGACCCAAGTCACTCCGCAAAGAAGCAGAAGTAGCTTGGGACGTAAGCAGCTCTTCTTTTAGCTGTCGAATTTCCGCGGCAAGTTGGGCCCGCACCTTCTCGTGCCCGGCGTTAGTGGAAAGAAGCTCCTCATAAGCTTTTTTCTTTTCTTCCAGCGCGACGCCATACCTGTTATATACACGTTTAACTCCTGAGCAGCATATAAATAAAAGCTTAAGGGTTTATGTCGAAGATACATACCTGTCCCGCACTGTAGCAAGTGCTCTCACCAAGGAAGCGCACCGAAAGGCATACTCCTCGATGCGGACGAGCTCGGCTAGATCCTCACCTATAAGGGCGTCGGGTTCAAGCAGACGAGAAAGGAGCTTAGTCAATTTGACCAAATCCTCAGTTACCCCCTTTCTCCATACATTATCCGAAGCCGCCCGAGAGTCGGAATGCCCGAAATCGGCAGTAGGAGCAGTGCGCCCCTGGGAGGTCGCCACAATGAGATCCACGGTCTCAACCGCGAATACCGGAGTAGATGAAGTTGGGGGATGGGGGACCACAGGTGGACGGGGGCCGCAGGTGTATCCGGCACCACTTTGGCCCTCTTGTTCTCACCGTCTAAGACCGTCCTGTAGGAAGGCGGAGGACGCTTATTTGACTTGGTGGGAGCAAGGGGCTTCTCGGAAGCTGGCCCCTTACCCTTGGCCTCGGCCAGTTTGGGGTTGGGAGCAGCGTCAGATTTTGTCTTGGTGGGGGGAGTTGGTTGCGGTCCCATGTCGGCTACAATAAGAAGGAAATAACAACGTCAGCGCCAATACGCACAAATATAATCAACATAACTTAGAAGATAATGTAATTATCAAGGCAAACCATTTTGACGGCCGTCGCCAATATAATTGGCTATGTTAGGCTGACCATGAGTATCCACATATTCAGAGATTACAAAAACCGAGGAAGCATCGGAGTCGGATAACTCCTCCTCGATAAATCAGTAATTCGACCGAGCCTGTTTATAATGATCCTCAGACCAATATAGAGGAAATGACCACTCCACGTCGGGTGATTCGGGGCCGGACAAGAAGAACTGTTGTCGACTAGGCTCAGCGACAACCTTAAAGTACTTGTCCTTGAAATCCCTAAATGAGTCAGTGAACGGGTTAAATAGCTTCCGTTTGCTTTGACTTCGGAAAGAGATCCACCCTTTCCGGTTAGGGGGCTCCTTACCCGTCCTAGGAGTATGAGGGAAGTAATAATAGAAGAAAAGAGGGACGGTGCAGGGAATTCTTAAATCTTCACAAAACAATTCAAAGGTACGAATAAAACCCCAACTGTTCGGGTGGAGTTGAGAAGGGGCTACTCGGAGGTGAGTTAAAACCTCAACCTCGAAGGAAGAAAAAGGAAAGGTAATGCCTATTTGGATAACTACATCCTGGTAAAAGAAGAAAAAATTGGGGTCATTTCCTTCCCGTTGAGCACAGACGGGCTCACCCGAGAGGGGAGCCCGGATGACAAACCCATCTTGTTTTCCCACCGGGGTCGATACTATGCTAGGAAGGTCAAGGGTGGAGAGAGTTCGAAGGACTTCATAAGTCACCCAAGCAAATTTAGATGCCAAAGCCGGAGCTATGTCCGATTGGGACTCGGCAGAAAGGGACTCGTCTACAGTTTCCAAGGCAACATCCATTATACCTACGTAAATGAAGAAGAAAAACAAAAATTAGTAAACGTACCTGGAGGTAATGCATCAAATGCAGAAGAGGCCGAGGTCGGAACCTCGTCGTCGCCAACTCGGGTTTGCGACCTCGGCTGGGGTTTTTTGGCAGATGATAACAATATGGGGTTGTGCCGACACGACCCCAAGATCAAATCAGCAACGTCGTCAGAGCCAAGTTGAGCATAGTACATGGCCTCAGAAACACAATCAATACAGGCATCATACTTAACCTCCATTATTTAATCCGAAGACGAGGAGGAGGTCTCATTCGAAGAAGAGGAGAGGCCGGTAAGGGGATCAAAGCGACGATAAGGGAGCGGTTGGGCTTTTAATGTTTCTGGGCCCAGAAACCTGGGGGCCCAAGATGGGTGAAGTTCTAGAATGATCCAAGGCCAGAATCGGTTTGGGTGTAGGGCCAACAAGGTTTGAAGGAGGTAGAGGAGCACCGGCGGGTTTAGACCCACCCTGGTGATACGGTGGTAAAGAAGTGTTTTGATTGTTGGGTGTGGCGGAAACCCTTGGTTTCCTGGAGGAGGAAGAGCCTCCGGTATGGCCACGAAGGAGGCCTTTTTCACATTCCCCCTCCGGAAGGGGAAGGCCAAACAGCAACCACCCAGTCCTGGGGGGATGGTTCTCCGTAACTCCGCCTCTTCCTCAGGAGTCAGTTTCATGATGTTCAAAATAAAAGCAACCCAACAAAGGTGGAGGAGAGGAGGAAAATGAAACCCAGAACAGAGAAAGAAGACAATGCAGTCCTAACCGCTAATGCATGAGTATAAACTATGAAATTATGAAAGCAAATATCTGAAAGAAGAAAGAAAGAAAGTACCTGTTGAAGGAAGAAATCGGGAACTGGAAGAGAATGAACGAAGAAGGTATTTGAAGAAAACTTGAGAAATTGTTGAAAGAGAAGAGAAAATGAAAGGAAAGAAAGGAGAGAAAATAATCAGAACTGCGGGATTTTAGGAAAAAAATTGAAATTCAAGGGTAACTTGCAGTGACCGCCAAAAGAAATAAAACGACTTAATGAACCGCCGCCAATGAAATGGAACGACATAAGGATACGTTGGTAAAAGCACACCTAAATCTGGGGGCATTGAAGTAAAAGCACAAGAAGTGCAATGATTACTAGAAGAATGAAACGACAGGTCCTTTAATGCATTAATTGACAATAATGGCAGGAATAATAACCGACTGCACTTAGAGAGTCAATCGTCAGTTGGGGCATTTTGGTTACCCGGAAGAGTTTTCTTTACTTGGCATATCCGGATATGCTTACTCAGATACATTTGAATAGTTTCTACTCGGAAGAATGTTAGCGGGTAGATATCTTCAGATATGCTGCTATTCAGTGAGCTTATTCCGACTGGTTTGATTGGAAAATTTCTTATCCGGCCAATTGTAGTCGGAGAATCCTGTCCGGACAACTGTAGCTGGAGGATCCTATTCGGACAATTTCTTACCCGGCAGAATGCAAAATAATAAGAAGACATGATGCACCCCGGTCACCAAGAATGCTTGATAACCGGGATAGGGGGCAACTGTTATGGAAATAATAGTCTGGGCCTAATTGCAGGCCCAATTATTGTTAAAGAATCATGCGTTCAATTCCTGGAACGTGGATATGACTTAGTCCACAACGGCAGTTAGAGACGTGTGGATTGAGGCCGGAAATCTCGGATGCAGTTCGTGTGATAACTGCAAGGTAATGTGCTTATAAATACTCGATAATTGCAGCTAAAAAGGTATACATACATTCTGACTCTCTCTCTTTCAATTACACCCCACCTCATTTGGTGTATTTCTGTGTGATCTTCTACTTCGAGGTATCATCCGTCATTGATATCCTAGAAGTTACAGAGTTAGAATTGATCATAAAGCAAACACTGCAACACGTTTGTGCTGTACTGATTATCATGCACTCCATTTTTGGTAGTGCTGTGAAAATAGAAGGAAAATATGAAAAGATAATAATAAAACAATACTAATATAGTAAAATAAAATAAAAAGAAATAATAAAAATGAAATGGAAGAAAAAAAATTATTGAATGATTATGATTATGATTATTTAAAATGGTAGCAATATTTATTTGTATGCTGTATTTTGAGAAAGGTGTATGAGAAAAAATTATCTTTTAAAAAAAAGAATAAAAGATATAAAAAATTACTTGTAAAATTAGAATTTATTTTTTTTCCTTCTTTCTACTAGTATATTGTTTTTATCCTATATAAACACAAGAGTAATAAATAAGGTAGCGTTTCACAAGATTTTGAAATAGATTTAATTATTTTATAGAAAATATTAAAAATAGAAATAAAAGTGAAAAGTATGTTCGATCAAACAGCCGCGGACTCAATTGTGTTAATCAGAGAAATATTTTTATTTAATTTACTTTGCAAGTATTGGCTAAACTATTTAATGATACATTTTTTATATAGAAAATACATAGTATTTACTTAAGAAACTATTTATTATGTTTTCAATAATACATGATGTGAAATAATAAAATATATGGTATTAAATATTTAAATTACTATACAAAATAAATATTGAATTATTTTTCTATTTTTTATATATCAAATACTTTTGGTAATATTTTTAAATTTTTTATTTCTTGACACATGATGAAAAAAAAAACCTTTAATGCAAAGAGGCCTTTATTGCTTATAGGGACTCATTTCCAAGACTCTTTGACGATGAATCGATGTATCGATCTTCTCCTTAGGCTTGAGGTAAAAGAAGGCTGGCTTGTATGTCGTCCCTTGTGTCAGCCATTCCTTACCTATTTCTGAATGCGTCTCTAGTATGAAAGAATTCATTTCAAGTGATTTTATATAATAAAAAAATGGAATTGGTTTAAAATATTTAATTTAAAAAATCATTTTACATTTTGAAGTAAATTTTACTATTTTATAGAAAATATTAAAAATATCAATAAAAATGAAAAGCATGTCTAATCGAATAAATGCAAAGTAAATAGTTTATAAATGCAAAATAAAGAATTTGATATATAATTCAAATATTTCCAACCTGATATTTTCCATCGATAAAATTCGTCGCTAACTCAAACATATCTGACAGAATATTTCTCATGAAAAAATTCCATTGAAAATTTAAACATTTTCTATAACATATATTTCGACTGAAAAATCCATTGATAAATCAAACATTTCTGACGAAATATTTTTCTTAGAAAATACCAATTTTTTATGCAGTGTACACAGCTCAAGCAAGATTTGCCTCTAATAAAATATAGTTGTAAGTTGTATTCTTTACCATAAATAAGAGTAACACTATTAATTATTAAGTCTTCATTAGTTGGGGATTAATTTTTAATAGTTTTTAATAACCTTGACTTGTTATATTAGAAATTTAGGATTTCAAATCATGTGAGTTATTTTCTTTAAGAAACGTAACATTCTGAACGTGCCTATGAAAACACCTAATTAAAAGTTGTAACAGCATTGAAGACTAAATCAAAAAGTCCTCAGTATTACTCAGCATTCATATTTATCAGTGATATGCATTGTCTCTGAAGCTAAAATCATGCTCCAAAATTCTTATATGTTATTTTTGTATTCTGCACGATCGACAAAATGCAATGGTCTTATGGGGTTCAGTTTGAGGTACATTGTTGCATACATGCAGGTTGTTATCTCATTATCTAAAAATGAGTATAGCACACAATAATCAAAGGATACACCAATTGTGACTCACGAATTTTGATCAGGAATGGGGAGCGCGCAACTGCATGATGATAAATTAGCCGCTGTCTGGACAAGTGATTCTTGAGTTTTGCCACCTAATGTCAAGTTCCTGAGCGCGCAATTCTAAAAGTGGAGTGTGTAACCACATGACTCATGAAAACATATTGTTAAAGCATAAAGACATGATCAACACCATTTGTACAAAGATAATTAAAACAAACAGGTCATTAGATAAACTTTGATTCCTAGCTACTCTAATAATTAAACATCTTCCACAAGTAAAAAAAATAAGTTACACTCCTCAGCTTCAGCAGAAGTTAAATGAGAGTGTTTCTAAAAAAAATAAAAATAAAAAAATTGAAAAGAAGAACAAGCTTTCCTCTCCGGTGACAATGACCATGAGTTATGAGCTAAGAAAAAGAAAAACACACTATGGATGGCTGACGGAAGACGTTGACTTAGACGCTGTTGCAGAAGAGCATCAAAAAGACGTAGACTGAGACTGAAATAGTGTCGTGAGTGAGGGCGATGAGAGTGAGCAATGTCACAAGCGAGTGAGAGTGGTGAGAGTGAGTAGTGTCACCAGTGTGTCTCAAGGGTTTGGGAATTAAGCGCTGTGTCTGAGAGTGGTGATGAGATTGAGCGCGGAAAGAGAGACTGAAACATATTGAGGTTTTTATTTGGGAAAAAACAGAATATGATTTTAATAAAAGCCAATATTAACAAGCATCAGACAATATGAATTGTTTTTTTTATAAAATTGATGTTAACATAAACATAAACACACAACATAAGTTTTAAAAAGATTGATGTTTATAATTAATCAAACAACATCGACTTTTATATATACAAAACGAACATATAACATCAGATTTTTTAAAATTGAAGTTAATAAACTCAAATTATTTATAATTATACACTATTTTTTTTTCTACATCGATTTTTATAAATTTAATTTAATGTTAAAATGACAACTTTAAAATCATATTTTCTAATAATGAATTTATTAATTGATGCAATAATTTTTTGGAATGTATTAGCGGTTGTGGTTCATGATCAAAGCATGAGATGTGGGGTAGTTGCTGCGGTTCTAACAGGTTATCATGGGAATTGAGATGTAGCAACTTGGCAGGAGAAGTGATAATTCGCATGTGATTATGTATTTTATGTTATGAGAAAAATAGATGCGCTTTTGTGCTTTCGTAATCAACCAAACATATGTTTTAATCATTTCTAAAAATTATAATCTGATTCATGATTTTCATGCAAGAAAAACAAATTTCTTCATCCAAACACACCCATGATGAATATCATTTAATTAAAATTGACACAAAAGTCAGCGAAATGATTAATTTCTTTAAATAATGATTATGGCAATATTGTGATATTAGATAATTAAAAAATATTAGATATTGACAAATGGTTTGAATAAATTTTTCGTCTCTCAAATAAGCTTTTAGTTTTAGTGTTTTATTCTTTTTCTTCATTTTCGTTCCTATATAAAATTCTTTGTTTGATTCTGGTTATTGAGATTTCTATGTCAAATCTAACAAAAAAAATTACAAGGAAAGAAATTGAAAATTATACTGACAAGAAAGGACCAAAATGAAAACAACTAAGTTAAAAATGGATCAAAACGAAGAAACTTGATATCACATGGATCAATCAAATATGCATAGGGTCCTAAACTTTTAAGTTTTAAAGTGCTATCTTTATTTTTTATACAGTACTCAAGATGTTATTATTTAAACAAATTTGGGGATAAAAAATAAAGAAATTATTAGGCACCAAAAAGTTAAACAAAAATTATTGAGGTTTAATTTCATGACTTCTACAAAGTGGTAT
>PYAF01001858.1:634182-646888 GCA_007407185.1 Glycine tomentella
TCTCTAATTTTTTTTTTTTTTTTTAGTTTTGGTCTCTAATTTTTTTTTCTCGTTAGATTTGATGGACAAATCTAACTAGCTAGTAAATAGGGACCAAAAGTCAATAAATTTTTCATAAGGATGGAAAAGAAAAAAAAAATAAAGAACTAAACCAAATTATAATTATTATATAAGGACAAAAAGTTATTTAAGCTATAAATTAAATAAATAGAATAACTAAATGTTAGAAAATATTTCTTCACTTATAATAAATAAATATAGAATAGCTTTTTATTTTTTTAAATAATAGAAGATAGTGTTACCATGTTATTAAATGTCTAAAAATGATTTTATTTCGCAAGTGCTTAATAATCTTATAAAGTGATGAAAACCCTTTTTATGGATCCCAAGTGATGGTTTGGATTGGTGGGACTTGATTCCCATTTTTTGTTGGGAATATTTTTATAGAGATAGGAATGTGTTACCTACTTAGGTATTTAGCTTATTTCTTCATGACTTTTGGTTTGGTCCCTCATTTTTTCCCCCTTAAGTTTTGTTCACATTTAATATAGTTAAATATTCATAAGGGGTAGGGTGTCCAACTAATTGGGATTCTACTTTCTATTTTGATGTTTTGTATGTCTTTTTAAAAAAATAATAATTGAGGAACTCGTTAATTAAAAGGATAAATAGGATAAAATTAATTAAATTTTTTTTATATCAAGTCTATGATCCTATGACATTTTTTGGTTATATTTTGCTGAGTGTACATTAGTACAATAGTATTCCTATTACTGGCTTTTTTGTTATGCTGATTGTTACTACTTCTTCCCCCAACCTACTCGGCTACTCTTGTGGTTTCTTCCTACCCTATTAGCTTGTAATCACTTGTTTGTTTTATATATTTTTTATTTTTAATAAATATTTAATTTTTATATTTGTTCCCTAATAAATGTTTATTTTATATCGAGTCTTTAATAAAACAATAATTTTATTTTTGATCCTTCAAATTTTTTTAAAATTCGCTAATTTATCAAGGACTAAAACAAAATATTAAGGACAAAAATAAAAAAAACTTTGTTTTATTAAGAACTCAATTCACATAAAAAGTTATTAGAGAAAAAATGCAAAAGTTAATTATTTATTAGAGATAAAAATATATTAAGCCTTAGATTTATGATAAGTAATTTATATTGTGATATATTATTATTTTTAATTGTTGATAATTTATTTTAAAAATATTGAAACTCAAGTTAAAAAAAAAAAAAAGATAGATAGAAATAGATAATGTTAAGCATTTTAGCTGATATTGAAAACAAGATACTATATATTAGATGGATTTGAATAACGTATTTGAATTTTGAAAATAAATTGTATATTTGATATTGATTTATGATATAGGGATTAAAGTTATATCTTGTTAAACAAATTAGGTCTTGTTTGAAGTGGTTGCAGAGTTTTTTATTTTTGAATTTTAAATGCAATATTTAAAACAAAACATGTTTGATAAAAAAATGAGCTGAAATAATTTTTAAATAATTTTCAAAAAACTTTAAAAAATCAAGATTTTTTTTTTGAATTTAGTTTTTAGTTTAAAAAAAAATCCATATTTGACCATAACATAATAGCACCTTGTTCATTGCCACCACCCCACCACCAAACAATCACCATTGTTGTCAATGTCATATTTGGATGTCACTACCACAACCTAAAGCCGTTACTGATTGTCACCACCATAAACACAAACACCACTACCACCACCATCGCTACCACCGTTGGTGTCACTACTACTATCATGATCACCACCATTACTAATGTCATCACAACCATCACGTTATTGCACCATCATTGCCACTGACATCATCATCACCACCAACATTGCTATCACCATCAATGTCACTACTGCGATTGTCACCATTATCGCTACCAACAATAGCACCAATACCACCTTTGTCATTGCCACCACAACAGCCACAAACATAGCTACCACCACCCCACGATCAACATCGACATCGTTACCACCATCACTGCCAACACCATCGCCATCAATACGATTGAGATTGCTACAATCACCATCATCACTACCACCATGACAACCACTAATAACACCTCCTTCACCACCACAACCACTAATGTTGTCACCGTTGGTTGCCACAATCAACACGCAACTACACCACATCGTCATTATCACCACCACCACGTCGATTTTGGGTTTGTTGAGTGCAATAACAAAGATAACCCCTAGGTTGACAAACCACCTTCGTTATAGCAAATAGATGAAAATTAAAGAAGAAGCAGAGCGACTACATAAACTAAACTTACTTCGATTTAAACCAGGTTTAAAGTAGAAATATATTATTTTTAAATAGTCTGAGAGATGTGAAGGACAAATTATGTTTAGTAGAACCCACTATATCTTCCTTCCCATTTTCCTTCAATCATCAAACTAACTATGCAACTCCTTTAATTTTTTCATCAATTTAATAGTTAAAATAATAAAATAATATATTTAGAAAAAGTCTTAAAGGTTTTTTTTTTTTTTTAACAAGACCGTCCAAAATTGTCCAACCGTATAGGGTCCATGTTCATAAATCAAACAACTGTTTGTTTCGAGGGAGAAGAAAGGACACAATTGCAAATTCTGTTGTCGCCCATATATTCCTTCCTTGAATCTGTTGAAAAACTAATTGAGGAACTGATATCTGTGTTCAAGGAGTGTTTCAAGTTGATGTCTTTGCTTTTGCTCCTCTTCCTCTGGAATCTCAACACCAAAATATTACAAGTTGGAAATTATTCTACTAGATAATAGCATGCTTGAAGCATTAATAATGAAAGAGTCGCAGAATTTCACAATGGTTCCAGCATCAAGCAAAACCATCCGGACGTTGTTGAAGAAATCTGCTGTTCAAATAGAGGGTGAGCGTTGTTCTATCTGTTTGGAAGACTTCGATATTAACTATGATTGCCACACAATGCTGCTATGCAATCACATGTTTCATTCACAATGTATTGTGACCTAGTTGCAAAACAGTCATGCGTGTCCCGTATGTCGTTACTATTTGCAAACCGTCTAAAACTATAAAAAATAATTATAGTTATATGATAAAGTGAGCGTTGTTCTATTTGTTCGGAAGACTTTGATATTAACTATCTATGAAGCACCGATACTCTGGAAAAAAAAAATTCAACGTATCGGATACACGTCCGATACCGATACTTTGCTGATACTCCATTTTACGTATCGGTTTAGTCAAATATTTTCAAAAGACATTTTTGTAAATTAAAAAAAAAAAAGGTGTCCTAAATAGAATGAAGTTTGTTTTTCCTTCATATCCACATACTAGTTGAGGTATTTATTAATTTTGTATGGATAATCTATTATTTATGCTTATGAATTTCTTTTTATTATATTTTACTAATATGAAATATACTCTATATAAAAAAATATTATTTAGTACTAAGACGTATCGGGAATGTATCGAAATATTAGAATTTTTAAAGAACGTATCGAAGTTTCGTATCGGAAACGTATCGAAAACGCCGTGTCGGTATCGGTGCTACATAGTTAACTATGATTGCCACAGATTGCTGCTATGCAATCACATGTTTCATTCACAATGTATTGTGACCTAGTTGCAAAACATTCATGCATGTCCCGTATGTAGTTACTATTTGCAAACCGTCTAAAACTATAAAAAATAATTATATTTATATGATAAAGTTCCTAAGTGAATTCTATTATATATTTGTTAGGTGACTCATTTATTTGATGACTGTTTTATCTAGACTACTCGTTAAATCATAGGTTATTCAATTGAATGGATTATTTTATTTGAAATATTATATATTTGTTTGGTGACTTATTCTATTCAATAGGATTTTTTTACTGCAGTGTCAAGAATTTCTATAGCCTGTAATTTGTGTGTTTTTTTTTATAGTTTTAACTACTCACTTTTGTTTGAGTTGTTTATGAACATGGATTCTCTCCGGTTTAAAAAGGGACGTTTATTAAAATGAATGATAAAGAAAACTTGACACTACATATCTTTTTTGTTTTTTTTTTTTCAAGTAGTCTCATTTGTATATTAGACTTAAGATTTTTTCTAAATATATTATTTTATTATTTTAACCATTAAATTGATCAAAATAATAGAGAAATTATAAGTTTCTGTTGACTATTGAAAAAAAAATGGGAAGGAAGAGATTATGGATTGTTTGAGTGTAAGTTGTTCTAGAAGGACCTCTAGAAGAAGAAAGTAATAAAAAAAATGAAATAAGGTTTTGCATAAATTAAAATAAGTTTTTTATTAGCTTATTTGTAGATATCGTCTCATCTTTTAGAGAAGTTGTATTGATGAATTTTTTAAATTAATTAATGGAGAACTTATTTTTTACTTATGAAAAAATTAATTTCATTTTTTTTTATTTTCTTATTTTATTTTAAAAGTGCTTCTACCCAAACAGGTCCTTCACACTATGATTTAGCCATCAACGTTCGTTAGAGTGAGTTTGTATAGTCGTTATGATTTAGTCGTCAGACTGAGTTTGTGTAGTCGTTATGATTTAGCCGTCGACACTGGCAACCGATATTTTTTGATGGTGACACTTTTTCCTTTCTTCTCCCTCAAAGCAAACAGTTGTTTGGTTTATTGCCAAAATTGGTTCCAGAGTGCATGTCTAAGAATCTTTGTAGCCTGCTAATTTGTGTGCAATTTTTTTAAAGTTTTAACTACTATTTTTGTATGAGTTGTTTATGAACATGGACCGTCTCCAATGGGACAAAATTGGACTGTCTAGTTAAAAAAAAAAGTGACAGTTTATTCAAATGAATGATAAAGAAAACTTGAGACCGGTTCTTTTGTTTTTTTTTTTTCACTTTTTCCTTTCTTCTCCCTCAAAGCAAACAGTTGTTTGATTTATGAACAAAATTGTTTCAATTCCAAGCTTCGACCATCAAATGTCTCCAAATCTGCATTATAGTATCCCAATTGTGAGCTAATAAGATCATATAGTGTCCAAGAAATATGACAAGCCCAATGATAATGTCTCCACCACACATGAATTTACTGCATAACATTCATTTAAGATATGTTAACATAAGTTTTGATATACTAAAAGAAAGAGTAACATTTGTGGAGTATTATCTATGTAATTTATCTTGTTTTTCTGAATATGAATGGCCACACACAATTCTTCTCATTGTATTTTGAAAACATTAATCTTCAATTTGACAACCAACCTCCATGCCTCCATATGATGTTCATCTTATACCCACCAACAGCTATAACTTAAGTATCATTCTCAACTAAATCCATAAATAGTTAAGAGACATTGTGCAACTTAAGGATATAAGTTTGAGTTTAGATAGCGTTTGGAAGCTTATATTTGTAGCAGTGAAATTAACATTGAGAAAATTACTTTTGAATCATAATACAGACAAGTTCTAAATCTATATAGACAAAAAGAGTCTATGCCAAAAGTACACATTAGTCGAGATGTAATATGCTTTTTGCAGCACATAATAAAGTAATAACTTGACCATACCTAAATCAATCAGATATTTTGGTTTTGAATTGAAGTCCTCATCAATTAGAATATTACTTAACTTAGAGACAACTTTCAAAATGCCACGGTTTGGCAAAAAATTAGGCAGAATGCCACGAGAAGGAAACAAATTGCAAAAGTGCCATGGCTTGTAATTCGCAGCACCCCCTGCCAAATTAGGTGCACCAGCTGGCGTCCTTTTTATGCCACGTGGCAATCAACAATTGGCTACGTAATTTGGTAGACTGGTCAGCGAATTAGGTGCTGACCGGGCACTCTCGGATTGGGCAGGGTAGACACGTGGCAGTCTATGGGTAATTTGGCATGATAGCCAGCGAATTAGGATAGGTACTTTCCCCCATTGCCAGCGAATTAAGTAATATTTGGACTTAATTTGGTAAACAGTACAGCAATTTAGGTAAGTAAATTTGGTAAATGATACTGCGAACTAGGTAAGTAAATTTGGTATATATAGCCCCTCTTGAAATCATCAGACACGCATTGTGTTTGCTCAAGTTCTTTGTTCTTTAAAAATTTCTATTCCAAAATACAATTTTTTTAGTTTTTTTAATTTACGCAAAATGAGTGCTAATAGAAATGGTTTAATAACCATTGTTTATTATAATGGGAGTAGATACGTTGGGCCTAACGGTCAAGTTTTTGAAGGAGAAAGTAAAATGTTTCGTATACCGCCAGGATGTAGCCACCGCGATCTGATGAAAATGATTTACAAGAAGTTGAGATTACAACGCGAACAATTGGTCTCTCGATTGACAGTCAGATGTGCGTCGGGCAACCCGGTGCAGTGGGTTGCTGTGGATATTATAGATGATGATGATGTAGCGTCAGTTACAGCGCTTGCATATCGGATGGAGCAAACCCAAGATTTATCGAGTTGTATGCAGAATTAAATTGTGGGGGACAATCTAGCAGTCACTGTGGGGTCCAGCCCGATAGGTCCATTGACATAAACAGAGAGCCGTCGGTGAATCCGGAAGATAGAGATGTATCTCAATCACCACCAATACCAACCCAACCAACACAGCAAATGGATTATGAAGATATGTATATATCGCCCCCACTAGCACCAACAACTGAAGCAATGGGGAATGAAATGATGCCGGCCCACGACCCAGTTTGGCCTACGGACAGTTCCGAGGACGAGGTGGACGAAGGTGTTGTTCCAGATGGTGACTCGTCAAATACGGATGTAGACGGTGACTTCGAGCGTGATTTTCCAATTCCTTCTCCAGGCAATGTCGGAATGCAAGACCCAATGCAGGGTCAAGGTATGGATGCACAATATTTTGTTATGCAGTAGTTATTAAATTATTGTAGGTTTAATAGAAATTATTGTAGGTTTAATAATAAGGTAATGAATAAAAGTTGTAAAAACTTTTATACAATTATTGAATGATTTAGGAAAAAGTGTCAGAAATATAAATGTGAGAAGTAAGATGATTAATTTTTTTTAATTAATCATGGAAAAGTTTTTCATTCACAATGTGTCTTATGTTTAATGAATTAGGAGACGACACTGTTCCATTTTGGTCTGACATAAGGCATTACACACATGTTAATTGGACATACCCAGACCAGGAGTCCGGTGATATGGAAGGAGGTCAAATACCTAACTGGCAGATGGGTCAACAATTATATAAGAATCAGGTGTTTGAGACCAAGCGGGATGTGCAATTGGCTATAAAACAATATTGTATGGCTAATCATCGCACTGCCGTAGTAGAAAAAAGTGATACGAAAAGACTTATAATGGTTTGCGAAAATCATTATGACGGTTGTCCGTGGAGGATGAGGGCATATAAAAAAAAAGGTGGCACTGAATGGGTTGTAGGCATATGGAATGACGAACACACATGCGTTGGTCAGAATCTTTCTCAAGATCACAAGCAACTTGATTCAAATTTGATATGTTCCATGATCTTAGGTACGTAACATACATTAAATTGAAATTTGGTCATTGTTTCCAATTTGTTAATGTATCATTGTATGACGAAATACAGAAATGATTAGAGAGGACCCCAGTGTTAAAATTGCATTAATTTAAGAAAGGATAGCATCAGTGGTCGGGTTTCATATATCCTACACGAAGGCATGGAAGGCAAAACAAAAGGCCATTGTGAAGGTTTTCAGAGATTGGGATGAGTCGTATGCATTTTTGCCAAGTTTGTTGGGATACATGTTAAATTTTGCTCCTGGGTCTGCACACAAGCTGGATTTGCACGACCATTTCATTGATGGCCTACTTGACGGAAGTGCTAAGGTGTTCAACAGGGTGTTCTGGACTTTCAAACAGTGTTGTGATGCTTTCAATTATTGCAAACCAGTTATAAGCATCGACGGAACCCATTTATATGGAAAATATCGGGGAACACTGCTTATTGCAACATCAATTGACGGAAACAATTATGTCCTTCCAATTGCATTTGCGATTGTTTCCAGAGAGAATATCGACAATTGGTCATGGTTTTTGGCACTGATTCGCATACACGTTACCCAGAAAGAGGGAATTTGCCTTATTTCAGACCGGCATGCAGGCATAATTGCCGCTGTAAACAATGTTGATTTGGGATGGCATCCACCACGGGCATACCATGTTTATTGCATTCGTCACATGGCTAGTAATTTTAATCATAAGTTTGGGAACGTCGTCTTGAAGAAACAATTGAAAAGATTAGGTATGTTTGTCCATTAGAAGCCAATGTTATTATATGTAATTACTCCATTAATAACACGTATTGACTGTGACATTGTGTCTGTATTTGCAACTTATACAACCTCGCGTCTAGATTTTGATGCCGGATTAGAAACATTTAAAGAATCAAGCCCTCAAATAGCAGCATGGATTGATAATATCCCGAAGGAGAAGTGAAGTATAGCTTACGATGAACAGGGAAGAAGGTTTGGTCACATGACAACCAATCTCTCTGAGTGCTTTAACAAGGTCCTTAAAGGAGCCAGAAGCCTTCCTATTATGTCCCTTGTGCGGTTCACATACGCTCGCTTAGTAGCATACTTTGTCGCACATGGTCAAGAGGCCCGCGAGGAGATGGCAAGAGGCAATTATTTGTCGAAGGTGGCATGGCAAAAATATACGAGGATGGTTGAAAAATCAGCAACGCACTACGTCACTTGTTTTGACTCAGTTAGGACAAGATTTGAGGTTCAAGAGACGTACAACATACGGACTCATACAGGCGGGAAAAAATGGTCTGTGTCGTTAGCTGAACGAAACTGTCAATGTGGTGAGTTCACTACTTATAGGTTCCCGTGTAGTCATGTTATTGCAGCTTGTCGATCCACACACCACGATCCCAGACAATATGTTGACCCTGCATATAGTGCTGCGTACCAATGTCAAGTGTATGCACCACAGTGGTATCCAATTGGAAATGAGGACTTCATACCACCAGCTTCCCCACCCATTGTCATACCAGATATGTCGCTCAAGCGGAAAAAAGGAAGACCAAATAGTACGCGCATACGTAATGAGATGGATTCGCGTGAAGGGTCAACAACTCGTACTAGGTGTGGTTATTGTAAAGTTGTGGGTCACAACCGGCGTAATTGCCCTGTCGTCAACCAACCGCAATGATGTACTCATTACACACATGGTGTACTACGATTACATTTAGCAATAAACATCGCAAATCAAATTAAATAGTGTTCATTGTCATGCACAAAAACATTAAACTAAAATAATGTGCCATATAGTCAGACATAATAATGCGTGAAATATAACATTACAAATTAAGTAAACGGTAGCAACATAGAAAAATAAGTCAGTGATGCTGGCGGTGGTGGTCCTCATGGTATCCTGCACAACGGCTGACGTTGTGCTCGTACGGTGACAGATTACATCGAAATCATGCTTCCCTAACCGGATTTCGCGTAATGATGCGGTCAGGGTCATCGTGATCATCGTCATCATTGTCCTCGTCTCCCTCATTCATAGCCGCCAATATCTCCTCCGTCGAATACGAGGCGAAACTAGGGGAATGTAGTGGGTTAGCTTGATGTGCCGTAGGGGTAGACATTCCTGCATCCTCATATGACGCTGGAGCACTGGGCCTATAATAATCCCCAAAACTAGGACCACCCGAACTAGGACTAGCCGAGCTAGGACCAGGCATATTCGGACCAGCAAAACTAGGCCCAGCTCCATAAAATTGGAATCCAGAATGAGGCATCGACGAAGCTGCAATCCAGGGAGGATATTGTGACCCAGGAACTTCATGTGGTGGCCACCAATATTGCTGAGAAAGTCCCGCTGGGTAGCCAGCTGCGAAGTACATGCCAGGAGGACGTGGAGGCAGAGGCGGTACAACAACAGGTGTGTCCGCGACTGCTGGAGTAGCGTGGTGTAGCGGAAACCCCTCGTGGCGCGCACGCCGATTTCTGCGAACAACTGGAGGAGGGGCCTCAGTCTGCCGAACTACAGCTGGTGCTGCCGCATCTCCAGCATCTGTTAATCTATCTACATCATCGCATGCGGACAAAGCGCGAACCGCCTCGTCATAGATCTGGGTTATGTTAAATGACCCCTGAGCCTCAGGGGAACTCATGTGAACAACCGTCTCGACTCGATCCGCCTGCACATCATGTATTGTCAGTCAATTAAAAATTCCATTAACAACAAATAAAATTTCATAATATGAAAGTGCATACCACATGGGCATGTAACGCAGCTCTGCGTGTCATCCACCGACGGGTAACAGAGTAATACCACTGCATGTACTCACTGTTAACCGATAGGTAGCCGTCTCTCCGCATAGGCTGCACATTCTGCACAACAAGGCCATCCCGTGCTGCCCATTGGGATATGAAAAATGCGTGCCACACAGTCCAATCGACCTCCGTCTTACCTGTGATGCTGATCGTGAGGAGCACACTACAGTCTATCGGGTCTTCCGGAATATGCTGATCATACCCAAATTGATGTAGTACTCTATCCGGTTGCTAATATACAACAACCTCATAACAAATAAGCGGACAAACCGCCAACCATCTACGAGCTGCGTCAGCCTCCGGTGGATGAACAATGTCGTATGGCCTCCAGCGTATGTTCCTACGGCGCATGACATCAATATGGTGCCGATATCTACGTATGTTTGTAAACACGGTTTGTCGCGTCGTGTATATGTTAAACCTGTTACAAAATAGTTCAGCATTAACAATATACAACCATAATATAAAGCACTGTAGTTAAAACTATAAAAAAAATTGGACAATACCTATGGTCGTAGATCTCATGGTCTAATTCTTGCTGATCCTGCAGACTGGGAAGCGCAGGAGAAATCGTGGGGAATCGTGTCCAAACCCACAGCTGCAACAACAAAGCACAGCCACCCATCTCACGACGCGAGGGACGAGTAGCCCTGCACAACTCCCTATATAAGTATGCAAGCACCGCAGCGCCCCAACTGAATGTTCCAGTGCGTTGGAAATCATCCAGGTGTAACAAGTAGCGAGCAGGGACAAAGCTGGAAGCGGTGTCAACAAATAACATACCACCTAAGATACGTAATATCAACGCACGTGTGTATCTCCGACGGCCTATTTCAGGCCGGCATGGACCACATAATCACCAAACTGGTCCCGTAAATAATGAAGTCCCAACAAACCGCTATGCAAATCCTGACCAGCAGGCGGCTCAACCCCTAATAAATCACCAATAATAGCATGCAAGTTGTGTCGTCCATGACGTCCAGACGCAACATGACCGTCGGTCGGTAACCCCAAAAGATGATGCACATCCTCTAGGGTGATTGTTACCTCACCCATCGGCATATGAAATGTACGCGTCTCGGGCCGCCAACATTCAATAAGGGCAGACACAAGGTGATGATCGATCTGAACAAAGAATTTTACTAAACAAGTTTCATATACATTAGAATACATTGAAAACATCAAATTGCATACTTGACAGTTGTCTTCATATATTTACCTCGTGGTTGCGCAAGCGCGCAACGTGATAAAATCCTGCCTGTCGAAGCCATGGCTGGATCTCGTCAGGTATACCCTGGTGATCATGTGTCGCGGTGATCCTAACATTAATAACACGATCCCGCATCGATGGATCAGCCTGGGAATTCCACACATAAGTGGAAATATGCTTCTCCTGTAGTGTAAGGAGACTACGCACGGATGGACCTGGGTCAATCACACTAGGTGATGACTCAGACGACGAGGTGGATGGAACATGTTCATCGTGATCCATGACTGTATGTCAGTTGTTTTAAAAAATAAATTGCATTAATTAATGTACATTGATATAAAAAACATTCGATATATTGACGCGTTGTAATTAAATGTTTCAATTAAACCTATGTTGTTGAAATTGTTTACCCTAACATCACTTTAAAGGATGGTCAAGGGCTTCAGGGTGAGAACGGATAGGGAAGGAAGACAGACAGATATGTGTTATTAAGAAGGAATCCGACGAGCATTATTTGAGTCTGGCGAGGAATTATGGGTGTTTGGATTTTACGGAAAGACAGAACTTTTGGTACTTGAAAATGTGGCATGGGTCTTGAGTAAGTTCTATTTGTCAATGCTGGGACATGATGGTTCACCCTGATCCCTGAAACCCCAACTCCCAAAATTCCTCACCAGACTCGAAATATATTTCCCCGATTCATTCACCGTAAACACCTTTCGGTCTGTCTTCCTTCCATATCTGTCGTTCGCTCAAGGCCTTGACCTTCACCATCCATTAACTATTATACTTTAATTATTATATTAACTACATCATATATTTAATTATTAATTTTTAAATTTGTAATAATTATTTTTATTATATGTATAATCATATGTTTAAATTAATTCTTCACCATTCTTTAATTATTAAATCTTTACTTATTTAATATTAACTTGTTATTATTATTAATTTATAATTTTTATATTTATCAAATCAAAAATTTAATTATAATTTTAACTACATCATATATTTAATTATTAATTTTTAATTTTTATTAATTATTTTTATTATACGTATAATTATTTTTATTAAATTATTTCTTTAGTTACTTTATTTATTACATCAAATCTTAAATTATTATACTTTAATTATTATATTTTCAATTTAATCTTTAATTTTTAAATATTAACTTTTTATTTTTATTACATCAATACGTATTAATGTTATTATATCTTAAAATATTTT
>PYAF01001858.1:653043-670674 GCA_007407185.1 Glycine tomentella
TTTTAATCTTTATATTTGATTTAACTTTAAATTAAAAGTAATTCAAATTTAAAAAATTGTTGGAATCACATGTAAATTAATCTATATCTATATATTCTATAAATGTTTTATATTAAAACAAATAATTTAAATAAACATATCCTTAATTAAAAGTTGATAAAAATGTAACTTAATTAGTAAATATATTAATAAAGGATAATACAACTTATTAACTATGACATGATACTTATACAAAATTATGACTTATAATTTAAAAGTCTCTTTTAACAATATAATCCTTTAATTTAATTTATAATTTGAAGTTATATATTGAAGATATTTGAATTAATTTTAGATGTTTGAATTATCTTGTATTACATCTTATTAATGAGATAATTACTTCTTAAAGCGTAAATGCAATATCCTCCTTTATCTTCGGTGAATCCTTTCTTAGCCTCCTCAATTGACTACGAATGACAAATCTTTCGTACTATTTTCCAATAAGGGAGAGGGAAAATGTGTGAGCACTTTTCTATTTCAAAGAGATGATGACAATTGTTGTATTTGTCTAGAGTAAATATGATTATTATATAGGAGACTAAAAAACTTAAACTTATGTCTCTTGGGCCATTGCCATACACTTAAGCCCAATAACTTTTGTATAAAGAGCATTCCCAACAATCATGTAACTTACTTTTCATCATCAACTGAAAATGTCTCACCCTTTGATTCAAGCTAGCACGGGGAACCACCATCTATTATTAATCAAGGCTCCTTATAATCAATAAATGATTGTATAATTCAGTGTTATTCCACTAAAAGCCCGAAGTTGAACTCCAAGATCAATAATATATATATAACACAAATATGCATTGCCCATTTGTAATATGTCGATAATCGATTGATAAGTTTTTTGTTACTCAATCAATTATTTATTCCCTTGACTTTGATAGTTTCTCTAATGGATCACATGCACTGGCCAATGTCTTTAATGTCCAAGTACCGAAACATATCAAGGGGACATATCTTACAATTTCCATGTTGTGTATTTCATAAATACCTTAATCAAATAATTTTCCTCCCAAAATACCGAGTTATTGGTTGTCATTTGGTTGGGCCTCACTCGTTGGTAAATCAAAGAATGAAAATTATTCAATTACCTATTTATAATAAACTCAGGATTAAGAGCAATCACAAAACTATGGTTAGCTAGAGATTCAATACTTATGACAGAAAAATAACCTTAATCAAATCTCTCCCTGACACTTTCAACGCAAACATTAATTAACAGCAATATTTTACAATGGTTCGGACAAGACTATTTCATAAAATGTTGCAGCCTAAATAAAGTGTCCAACTTTATTTAATAGTTGTGAACCCATTCATTAATTATTAGAACCTATGATCATGTCCTCCATGAACGTATCCATATGATCATATACTCTATAATTGATTTGGACCTTGGTGTTTGTAAATTTTGTGTGCATACCATAAATGAATAATACCTCATTTATGACTTTTAAAAAAAAATACAATGTCATGATGTCTTGCTCAAGAGCACAAAATAAACAAAGTGGAAATTCAATCTCCTAAAGCTATAGCAAGTCTGGAATCTTCTTAAGACCCATAGATGTAACATGTCTCTCGAACACACGTTAAGGCAAACTCTTGGTACAAGGGTCAACAATCTTCCGATGCTATCTTGGTTACCATTGTGTCTCCTTGGAAATCTAAGTATGTGTAAACAATGGTTTCAAAACTCCCACTAGAATAGACCAACATATAATCTCTCGTTCTCAGAAGATACTTGAGTATATGCTTAACTACTATCCAGTGTTCCTATCCAAGATTAGATTGGTACCAACTAACAACTCTCACTGCATGGTAGATGTCTGGCTTGGTGCACAAAATAACATACATTAGACTACCTATAGCTGAAGCATAAGGTATCCTACTCATGCGTTCTCTCTGCTCAGGAGTCTTAGGAGAATCCTTTTTAGAGAGATGAATCCTATGCCTGAAGGGTAAAATTCCCTTCTTAGAATTCTCCATGTTGAACCTGGCAAGGACCTTGTCAATGTAAGAGGCCTGGGGATATCCTAATAACCTATTCTTTCGGTCTCGTAAGAGTTTAATACCAAGAATATAATTTTCCTTTCCCAAGTCCTTTATATCAAAATGCTTGTTCAACCAGGTCTTTATGTTTAACAATATCTCTGTGTCATTTCCAATGAGGAGTATCTCATCTACATAAAGTACCAGAAAAGATATTTCTTTCCCTTGGATTCTTTTATATACACATGGCTCATCAGGACTTTTCTCAAAACCATAACATTTAAAAGCTTGATCAAATCTAATGTTCCATGACATGGATGCTTGCTTAAGTCCATAGATAGACCTTTGCAACTTGCATACCATGTGTTCCTGCCCTTTGACTATGAACCCTTTTGGTTACTGGATATAGATGTTCTCTTGTAAATTTCCATTTAGAAAAGCAGTCTAGCCAAATCTCATAATTGAGACTTGCCGTAATAGCTAAGAGAATCCAGATAATCTTAAGCATGGCTACTGGCAAAAATGTTTCTTCATAGTTTACACCTTCTATTTGGATGTACCCTTTTGCCACCAATCTGAAAACAGTATGAACACACACAATGACCAAGAGGGAGGGTGAATTGATTTAAACTTGGCCTTTTAAAAAATGTTTAAAGAATCAAAGTTATAAGATCGTATCACAATTAAACCAAGAATGCTCCAACCAATCAAGCCACCCGGCTCAAAAAAACAATTCCAAAAACTAAACCTTGTCGAGTAAGAAAGATTTCACCAAAAATCACAAATTAAGATAGCAAGAAGAGATTAAAGAAAGTAATCAACACAAGAACTTATACTGGTTCACTTCTCACTTTTGAGAAGTTACATCCAATTTCTTCTAACCAAAGTTAGTTAGAGTTTCACTATTCACAATATTATTTTCTTACAAGCTTATTACAAATCACCCTTAATCAAATCTAGACTAAGAACAAAAATCTAATCCCCTTAGACTCCTAGTGATCAAGACATAGAGAACCATTTTCTACTCTTCCCTTTAGAGAAACATACTCTAGACAAGTCTTAAGAATTCTATTGTAATAGTTACAAACAACGAAAAATTCTAAAACGAATTTACAAGCAAAGTTAATGGAGAAACACAACCTGATGATCCAATGAATATGGTTTACCAATCAGGTTTGAAATGAAAACAAGTTTCAGAGCTTCCTCTCCAAATACTTCTTTAATATCTTGCCCAAGAAAAAATCTTTCAATGTAACATGAAGATTTAGAATTTGTGGGACAAAAAATTTAGAACTTAGAATATCCTTTCTTACTTCATAAGGCTTTTGAAAACTTATGAAAATTTCGTAGAGTAATGATCTTATTTTTCAAAAGACCCAACAACTATATATAATAAACTGTTATAACTTAATGTAATCGATTAACACAGAAAGTTTTGCTTTCCAAAATGTGTCAAGTAATCAATTACCACAAATCGTAATAGATTATTACTGAAAGACATTTATGTGACTTTGTGAAGTGTAATTGATTACCATATAATTGTAATCGATTATCACAAAAAGACATTTTTGTGTCTTTGTGAAGTTTAATCGATTACCATTAGCTGGTAATCGATTAAAACAGAGAAAATATGTTTTTCCAAAAGATAAGCTTTGAACACTTTGGTTTTTCAATGCAATCATGAATACTTTAAAATCTTTTTCACAAAACATATGCCTTTTGTAAAACCATGAATGCAAGCCAATGAATAATGTTTATGCAATGCAATGGATCATTAGATGAAATTCTTAGATATCTAAAGATTACATATGCCTTCAATTGAATGGCATGTAAAAGCTAAAACATTCAAGACTAAGAGCCTCAACATCTTGATCCTCTTTAAGCTCCCCCTGTATCTAACAATCTCCCAACTTTTGACTTTAATCATGCCAAACTTCAATTGAACATGTTGAACCTTTAATGTTCTTATAGGAGATGATTTTGAGATGATTTCTTGGGGCTTATGCTTGATATCTGAAATAAGATCAGCCTCTTGCCAAGAACAAATGTCAAGTATACTTTGCATAAACAGTTTACATTCATTAGTATTGAAATTTCTCCTCCTATCTTAAGTACTTTCTATAAGGAGTAAGCAATGCTTAAAACATAGTAAAGGTTTAATCATTTTTCTCTCCTCTTTTATTTTCTCCCGTATTAATTATACAACATCCTTATGCATATATATATATATATATATGTGTTCAGTTGTTCATTTTTCTCCCTCTTTTGGCTTATCAAAGTCAAAAAATGTACAGTCATAATGAAATAAGCAAGGAAGAGATAAACAACATGAAACAAAATTTTATTCATTGATGCCAATATAAAAGACTTAGAAACATAGGATAGATATTTGAAGATAGTTGCTGGATAATAGAAAGCAAACAACACAGGCATAAGCAGGAAATTACATCCACCAAACTAGAGATTATCAAAATCTTTAAGAGCCATCCTAGCATCTATGTTCTCTAGCCTAGTTGTAATTTCCTCTAAGGAAGAATTAACTTCAACTTTATGCTCATGACAGAGCCAACAATCCATCCATCTTTTGAATCAATAGAGATTCAAAAGGGGTCCATTGCTGCTCAGCAGGACCAACTTCTGCCCCCTCTTCTTCTTCAGCAGCACCACCTTGTGGAGTTTGTTCTCCAGCCATCAACCATCCAATTGGAGTCTGCATTAACCTCAGCTTGTTGAGATGTTTGACAGAGATGAGGTTGGTGATTTCAGTTGTGTTGTCCACAATCTCATCATAGACATCATCCCAAAATAGTCTATAAACCTTGAGACTAATACAACATAAGGGAATTGATAGCTAAGAAGCCTCCTAGACTTCATCATGGTCTCCTCAAGGACTAGAACCTAATTAATCCGAGTTTCAGTCTTCAATCCTTGCACTAGTTGCAAATCATCATCAGTGATTTGGGCATGATTAGTGGACCTAAGGGTGGAGATATAGGTGATGATGTAGTGCAACAACCTATCCTCCCCTGTCATACTTCCAACCCCCAATCTGGTTTTCAATTTAGCTTGAGGATTCAGCAACATACGTCTATATGTGTCAATCTTGGAATACCCTCCAACTTCTTCTTCAAATCTCCTAACTCCTTCACAGGAGATACCAGCCACAAATGTTATCAATCTCCATGACAACTCCTTTCACTTGGGAACGGAGAACACCATCCATACTAGCATTAGCTGAAGTGTAAAACATCTTCACCAACTCAAGGTAGAAAGTACCCTTCATCTCAAGAAACTTCTTCAGTCCTTGAGCTTCCAGCATAATAGGGAATTGAAATCTCTCTCCTATAAACCAGTCAAGATCAAGATACTTTGGGGGCATGACTAGTTTGGTTGCATGGAATTACATTTAATTATTTCTGTCAACCTCAGAGGTGAACCAGGTATTGACCCTGTTCACAGCAGCATTTGAGGATTCTCCATCTTTCCTCTTGCTGTTTTGACTTTTTTTGAGGCAGACTTGGTCTGTTTAGGTTGAAGAAAGGAATAGGCAGAGGTTTCTTAAGGGAGAGATAGAGAGAGAGATATTCAGGTGTGAAGTTTCAACCTTTGAAAGTTTGAATTTATAGAGAATTTTGAAGTTTAAATTTGAATTTTTAAAAACTTGGTAACAATTATTTCGTGTTCCAAGAATGTCTGGGTTCATTGAACCAGATTTCAAATTTGAAATTAAAGATAAGATTGTCAGTTACGATTTTTGAAAATTGTGTAGTTCTATAGAAACACCATAAATAATTGATTACATAAGCTTGGTAATCAATTATACCAGAGGATTTCAACTTTTAAAATAACTTTGTGCATCAAGTAATCGATTAATCTGACATGGTAAACGATTACTCCAGGGAGTTTTGTTTTTTTAAACAGCTCTAAAGTCTTAAGTAATCAATTAAAATATAGGATAATCGATTACTCCAAAGAGTTTCTTATTTAGAAATAGCTTTATACAACAGGTAATCAATTGATCCGATAGAGTAATCGATTACTCTAGAGAATATTTGTTTCTAGATTGCATTTAAACAACAAGTAATCGATTAATTCGTTGAGGTAATCGATTACTCTAGAGAAGTTTTGATTCTAAATTGTCTTTAAGTTACAAATTAATAGATTAATATGTATATTAATCGATTAAACCAGTCAATTATGCAACATGAACAATGTTTTTCATCAGATTTTGAATTTCAATCATTTGTGATGCATGGTCAATTTTGATTGCATATCATGTAGTCAGACAAGTCATAGGCATGCTATCATATATTAGATTCATCAAGCTAAGATCATAGAATCTATCTCTAGATAAGGGTATGGTAAAAATATCAGCCAATTGATTGTTAGTATCAATATACTCAATTTTGAGATTAACCTTTTGAATATGATCCCTGAGGAAGTGATGTCTGATCTCTATGTGTTTTGTCCTTGAGTGCATGAATGGATTCGTTGATAGATTTATTGCACTTGTGTTGTCACACAACAGATGAATTTATTTCAGTTCCACACCAAAATCTTAGAGTTGTTGCTTAAGCCACAAACTTTATGCACAACAACTTCCAACTACTATGTATTCAGCTTCTGCTGTTGAAAGAGAAACACATAATTGCTTCTTGCAATGTCATGAGATTAGTGAGCTTCCCAACAAGTTGCATGTTCCACTGATGCTTTTCCTATCAAATTTGCATCCTGCAAAATCAGAATCTAAATAGCCAATTAAATTTAGTGATGCACTTTTTGGATACCAAAAACCAACTTTTATGGTTGATTTAAGGTATTTGATGATTCTCTTAATAGAAGTGAGGTGTGACTCCTTAGGATTAGCTTGATATCTAACATACAAGCACACACTCAACATTATATCTGGTCTACTTGATGTCAAGTACAATAGTGATCCTATCATCCCCCTATATTTTGACTCATCAACCTTCTTGCCCTTTTCATCTGAATCAAGGTAAGTTGAGGTTGCCATAGGAGTAGCAACATCTTTGCTTTTCTCCATGTCAAATTTATTGATCAATTCATTGCAATACTTTGATTGGCTGAGAAATGTTCCATTATTCATTTGCTTTACTTGAAGACTAAGAAAGAAAGTTAATTCTCCCATCATGGACATTTAAAATTCATTCTGCATAGAGACAGAGACTTCTTTGCGTAAGGAATGATTAGTTGAACCAAAAATGATATCATCATGTATTTGAACTAATAGGATATCATTGTCAGATTTCTTGATGAACAATGTTTTGTCCACTTGTCCTCTTATGAATGACTGGCTAAGTAAAAAGCTGCTCAACCTTTCATACCAGGACCTTGGAGCTTGCTTTAATCCATAAAGAGCTTTCTTTAGTTTAAAAACATGGTTTGGATATTTAAAATCAACAAAGCCTAGAGGTTGATCAACATAGATTTCCTCCTCAATATATCCATTTAAAAAAGCACTCTTTACATCCATTTGAAACAGTTTAAAATTTATTAAACATGCATATGCAAGTAGTAATTTGATGGCCTCTAACCTTGTTACTGGAGCATTGTAACCTTTTGCAACCAATCTAGCTTTATTTTTTACTATGATGCCACTTTCATCAAGTTTGTTTCTAACAACCCACTTGGTGCCAATAAGCTTGTGAGAAGAAGGTCTAGGAACAAGTTCTCAAACTTCATTTCTCTTGAACTGATTAAGTTCATCATGCATGGTAAGCATCCAATGTTCATCAAGTAAAGCTTGGTCAATATTCTTAGGTTCAATTTTAGAAACAAAAGCCATATTACAACATAGATTTCTCAGCAAAGATCTAGTAGATTCTCCCTTGGTTACTTCACGAATTATGTTGTTACGAGAAAAATCTCTAGTTGTTCTCCAGTCTTAGGCTTTTGAGGGGGGTGATGATTGATTGATTTCATCATTTGGTTCAATCTTTTCCTTTTCATTTGATCCATTGAGTTGGACATACTCTTCTATAGGACCTACATCATTGTCACAACTCTTTTCCTCTTTTGAGGAGTTAGTTTCATCACAAATAACATGAACTGATTCTTCCATCTGTAAAGTTCTTTTATTGAAGACTCTATATGTTTTGCTTTGTAATGAATATCCAAGAAAGATGGCTTCATCAGCCTTTGATCAAACTTGTCAAGTGACTCCTTTCCCTTATCTAAAACAAACTTGTCAAGTGACTCCTTTCCCTTATTTAAAACAAAACATTTGCAACCAAATGCTCTTAGATGAGAGATGTTTGGTTTTCTACCAATATGGTACCTTGACAGTGGATGCTCTAGACATATATGACAGGAGACTTGTCCATGCTTACAAATTAACTCTTAAAGATGGAAGATATGTCACTTATGGGGATAATAATAAAGGAAAGATCATTGGAGAAGGCAACATTGGAGATAGCTTCAAAACAAAGATAAAAAATGTTCTTTATGTAGAAGGATTGAAGCACAATCTCTTAAGCATAAGCCAACTTTGTGACAAAGAATTTAAAGTTTCATTCAATGTGAACTGATGCATGATTTGTGATGGAAAAAGTGGTGAAGTAATTCATATAGGTAAAAGGAAAGGTAACATTTAGTTACTTTCAATTGATTATGCATTCTTCCACAACACTTCTTGTCTTATAAGCAAGTTTGAATCTTGGCTATGGCATAGAAGGGCTAGTCACATAAACATGCATCACATGAACAAGCTTATTAGAAAAGATTTAGTAATTGGGTTGCCCAAACTCAAGTTTGAAAAGGACAAACTTTGTGATGCTTATCAAAAGGGGAAACAAACTAAAAACTCTTTTCAAAGTAAAAACATTGTTTCCACCTCTAGACCACTTGAATTACTGCACATTGATTTGTTTGATCCTTCTAGAACAATGAGTTTAGGTGGCAATTATTATGGGCTTGTCATTGTAGATGATTACTCTATATTCACTTGGACTTTGTTTTTGAAATCCAAAAGTGATGCTTTCCTTTCATTTAGAAAAATGGCCAAGCTTGCACAAAATGAAAAAGGTAGCAAAATTATCTCAATAAGAAGTGATCATGATAGAGAATTCCAAAATGAACATTTTGAAAAATTCTGTGAAGAAAATGGAATTAACCATAATTTTTCAGCTCCAAGAACACCTTAACAAAATGGTGTTGTGGAGAGGAAAAACAGATCTCTTGAAGAGGGAGCAAGAACTCTTCTTAATGAGACAAATTTGCCAAAATATTTTTGGGCTGATGCTCTAAGTACAATGTGCTACACTTTGAATAGATTACTTATAAGGCCCATTTTAAAGAAAACCCCTTATAAGCTATACAAAGGTAGAAAACCCAACATTTCTCATTTGAGAGCTTTTGGCTGCAAGTGTTTTGTATTAAACAATGGGAAAGAATCACTTGGATAATTTGATGCTAAGGCATATGAAGCAATTTTCCTAGGATATTCATTACATAGTAAAGCTTATAGAGTATTCAACAAGAAAGCAATGTGCATGGAAGAATCTGTACATGTAATTTGTGATGAGTCTAATCCCTCTAAAGAGGAAAAGAAGTGTGATGTGGATGCAGGTTCAATGGAAGAATTTATTAATCTAAATGATTCCTTAATTAAAGAGAAAGAAGAACCAAGTACTGAAATAAAACCATCAACTCCTGTTCAAGAGCCTAAAGATTGGAGAACAACAAGAGATCTCTCACTTGACAATATCATAGGTGAAGTTTCAAAGGGAGTATCTACTAGATCTTCATTAAGAAACCTATGTTGTAATATGGCTTTTGTTTTTCAAATTGAACCTAAGAATATTGATCAAGCCTTAAATGATGAACATTGGATGCATGCCATGCTTGATGAGTTAAATCAGTTTAAGAGAATGAAGTTTGGGAACTTGTTCCTAGACCATCCTCTCTCAAACCTATTGGTACAAAATGGGTTTTTAGAAATAAACTTGATGAAAGTGGAATCATAGTCAAAAATAAAGCCAGATTGGTTGTTAAAGGTTACAACTAAGAAGAAGGCATAGACTATGAAGAAACTTATGCTCCAGTTGCAAGATTGGAAGCAATCAGGTTATTGCTTGCTTATGCATGTTTAATGGATTTCAAACTCTTTCAAATGGATGTTAAAAGTGTCTTTTTAAATGGATATATTGAGGAGGATATATATGTTGAACAACCTCCTGGTTTTACTTATTTTAAACATCCTAACTATGTTTTTAAACTCAAAAAGGCCCTTTATGGTTTAAAGCAAGCTCCTAGATCATGGTATGAAAGACTAAGCAGGTTTCTGCTTGAACAATCTTTCACAAGGGGTCATGTTGACAAAACCTTGTTCATCAAAAGGCATAAGAATGATATCTTATTGGTTCAAGTTTATGTTGATGATATAATCTTTGGTTCAATTAATCATGTGCTTTGCAAGGAATTCTCTGTAGTTATGCAAAAGGAATTTGAAATGTCAATATGGGAGAATTAACATTCTTTCTTGGACTTCAAGTGAAGCAAATGAAGAATGGAATGTTTCTCAATCAATCCAAATATTGCCTTGAAGTAATTAAAAAATTTGAAATGGAGAAAAGTAAAGATGTTGCAACTCCTATGGCTACCTCAACCTATCTTGATTCAGATGAAAGTGGAAAGAAGGTTGATGAGTCAAAATTCAGAGGAATGATTGGATCTTTGTTATACTTGACAGCTAGTAAACCTGATACAATGCTAAGCGTTTGCTTGTGTGCAAGATATCAAGCAAATTCCAAAGAGTCTCATCTTACAGTAGTCAAAAGGATACTCAAATATCTCAAGGCTACACCAAAAGTTGGTATTTGGTATCCCAAAGGTGTTTCAATTAATATTATTGGATATTCTGATTCTAACTTTGCAGGTTGCAAGTTAGATAGAAAAAGCATAAGTGACACTTGTCATCTTCTTGGAAGTTCATTGATCTCATGACATTGCAAGAAACAATCTTGTGTTGCTTTGTCAACTGCTGAAGCTGAATATATCTCACCTGGAAGTTGTTGTACACAAAGCCTACGGTTGAAGCAACAAATGCAAGATTTTGGAGTTGAACTAAAAAAAATACCTTTGCTATGTGACAACACAAGTGCCATTAACATCTCAAAGAATCCAATTATGCACTCAAGGACCAAGCACATTGAGATAAAGCATCATTTTCTCAGAGATCATGTTCAAAGAGGTAATATCAAAATTGATTTCATTGATACTAATAATCAATTGGCTGATATATTTACCAAACCATTAGCTAGAGATAGATTCTATGCTCTTAGAAACATGCTAGAAATCTTGTATGAATCTAATCTATTCTAGCTTAAATGTATTGATACCTTGTTCAATGCCTTTTCAAGTGAATTATTGTGTACATTGAATCCCTCATCACAAAACATAGAAATTCTATGGCATGCTGCATAATTTTTGTAATTTTTGATAAAAGCTCTGTAATAATCGATTAAGGGTTGGATTAATTGATTATAATCATTAAAAACCTTATTTAGATTGAAAATCGAGCTTATGTAATCGATTACACCATCATTATAATCGATTATTTGTTCATTCTGAAATTTAAGTCTTTTCTGGAATAATCGATTACTCATCGGAATAATCGATTACAATGACCAAAATTTGTTTTTCAAAATAGATGTTCACTAAAATAATCGATTACAGTGAATGATAATCGATTAAAATGCTAAAAATCAATTTTTTTTCAAAAAATTAGTATTCTCTGGAATAATCAATTACATGTCGAGATAATCGATTACACAAGAAAAATTGTGTTTCTGGAAATCAATACTTTCTGTGATAATCGATTAAAACAAGGAATAATTGATTACACATTGTCTTCAACCTCTAGATGGTTATAAAATAATCGATTACTGTACAATTATAATCGATTACTGTATGTGATATATGAGTTTCTGCATATAAAATAATCGATTACACAAGGATTATAATTGATTATTTAAGGAGTTACTGCAAAATCTGACAGATTCTCTTAGAAGTTGAAACTGCCCAACTCCCACCAATTCAAATTTAAAACCTCTGCTGTGATTTAATTCGTTCTAACAGCTAGTTTATTCAAATTTCAAATGCTTGGAGCCTAAAATCCTCTATAAATAGAACCTTGCTCCATGAACAAAATCACACCATTCTCTATCTTCTCTCTCAACCTCTATTTTTCTGTGCTTTGTATCCTAGTTAGAATGTCAACCTCTAAGAGAACCAGAACCCCTAAGAGAAGAGTAGGAGAATCCTCAAACCCCTATCCTCCAAATAGGCTTGACCTTTGGTTTAGCAATGAGAAAGACCATATGACATACCTTCAATTCAATGCAACCAAACAAGTTTGTCCCCCTAAACACTTAGAACTTGATTGGTTTATTAGGGAAGGCTTTCAATTCCCAGCCTTCTTAGAAACCCAAGGCTTGAGAAAACTTGTTGAGTTAAAGGGTACTTTCTACCGTGAGTTGGTTAAGGTGTTTTGTGCCAAGGGATCCATGGATGGGACATTGAGGTCTCAAGTCAATGGAGTGCCCATGGAGATAACCCATGAAGTATGGGAGGCAGTGGCTGGAATCTCCTTTGAAGGAGAAAGGAAGTTTGATGAAAATCCTAAGGGCTACAACAGGATTGAGACATATAGGGACATGCTGAGTGATCCCAACATGAGATTGAAAACTAGGCTAGGAACTAGACCTATGACCCATGAGGATAGGCTACTACATTATATAATCACGTATATCCTCACCCCTAGAGCCACAAACCATGCCCAAGCAACTGATGAGGACCTACAACTAGTGTATGGTCTGAAGAATTCAATTCAGATGAATTGGATTCTCATCCTTGAAGAAATCATGTTGAAATCCAAAAGGCTTGCCAACTACCCATTTCCATATGTTGTTCTTGTGTCTAGGTTCATAGACTACTTTCATATTGATGTGTCAAATGAAGTAGTGGACAACACTAATTCTAGAAACATCCTTATAAAGGACAAGCATCTCAACAATCATGGTATGGTGAAGACACCACAAGGGTGGCAAATGGCTGGTCTATAACCAGTGCCTGAAAACCCTGCTCCTGCTGGTGTTCAAGAAGAGGTTGCTACTAAAGAAGAAGAAGAAGATGCTCCTCAACCTCTCTACACCCAGTTTAAATCTCTAATGCTTCAAAAGATGGATGGCCTGATCACTATGCACCATGATTTTAGGGCTGAAACAAGTTCAGCTTTAGAAGGAATTAAGAATAGGCTAGATGACATTGAAGCAACCTTTATGTTTGATGAGTCTGACTCTTTTTAGACTCTTTATTTTCTGTTCTTATGTTTTTATGTTTTTTTTCTTTTAAAAAGCTTTGTACTTGGTTCCCTTTATGGTTGATATATCCTATTTCAATTTCTCCTTGCATTATCCGTTGTGCTTTACATATTTTTGACTTTGATAAGCCAAATAGGGGGAGAAATTGATTGATTTGGTAGTGCTCTGCATCATACTCTATTTTACCCTGTTTTACTACACGTTTTTGCCCAAATCTCGAGTTGAATGGATTAACAAATTAAGGGGGAGCTAAGTGTTAAAAATCAACCAATTATGCAAGATATAAATGTAAATGAATGATGGATTAATCAATAGATACTTTAACACTTGTTCTTGGCAAAGTGTTGAAATTTATTTCAGGTTTGAAAAGCTCAAGTTCTTTCAAAATTTGGTTCCCTCAAGTAACTTCAAGTCCAACTCTTAATCAATCATGAATTTGGCATGTTCAAAGCCAAAAAGGGGGAGATTGTTGGATATAGGGGGAGCATTATGAAGAATGGAAGAATTTGATTCAAGTTTGGTTTTGAGCTTTCAACATGCTTGGATGCTTTGAAGAAATAATTGTTTCAAGTGTAAGAGAAAGTTTAATCTGGTGATCTATGATTATGCATTCATTCATTCATTTGACTAAATGTTTTTGAAAGAATTTAACAAAGTTTTCATAAATTGATTAAGGTTTTAATCTAAGTGAAAAGTTTTTGGAAAATGCTAAGTTTCACTTGATTAATCGATTACTTAAGGTAATAATCGATTAATATGTACTTTATTCAATCTGGAAATATTTGATGAACATTGTAATCGATTACCTATCGAGATAATCGATTATTTGACCTTTATTTTTGACAAAACTGCTTTGTTAATGAATTTAATCGATTACTTAAGGATCGTAATCAATTACATAGTATGTTATGTTTTTTTAAGTCTATCTGTGATAATCGATTACCACAGATTGTAATCGATTATTTAGGCTTTATATGGAAAATCACTTTGCTGTTTTAATCGATTACACACTTAATTTGAAAATATATGTTTTTTGCTTTAATCGATTACAAAACCATTTAATCGATTACATAGTGTAATTTATAAGTTTTAGAACTTCTGTTTTAATTGATTACAGCTTGGGATAATCGATTATTTTGCTCGTTGCAAAACCCATATTCATTTTTTGAACAGTTTAATCGATTACAGAGTTATTATAATTGATTACATAAGAAAAATAATCGATTATTAGACGTGTTTAATCGATTACAGTTAGTTACAAATTCTGTTATAAATAGGAATTGAGGCTGAGCTTATTTCACAACTTGATAATTCATATTTCTGACTATACACAAGCCTCTCAAGCAATTCCTAAGTGATTTTCTAAGTGTTTTTACTTCTTGCTTCATTCTAAATATCAATGGGTCTTTGAATGATTCTTGAGCAAGATTGTTTTCAAGATTAAGGAGAAGCATGTTCTGAGTTTAAGTTCTTCACAACCTGATTTGGTAATTCATATGCATTCATTCATTGGATCATCAGGTTATCTCTCTCTTTAATTGTTCTGTGTAAATTTTGTTTTGAATTTCTGTGTAAGATTGCTATTGTAAAATGGGTTCTTGCTTCTATCTAGAGAAGAGTTCTCTAGTGTAAAGAACACAGTAGTGTTCTTTGATTCTTTGTCTCTTAGAATCTAATAGTGTTTTAGATTTTTGATCTTTATCTAGGGTTGATAAAGGGGAGATGTTGTAATTGCTTGTAAGAACTGGAAATTTTATAATAGCGGAACTCTAACCTAGTGTTGGTTGGAAGAAACTGGATGTAGCTTCAAGTTTTGAAGTGAACCAGTATAATTGCTTATGTCATTATTTCTATATCTCAATTCTCATCTTATTCATTGATCTTTAATTTTTTGAGTCATATTCATTGTTCAACAAATTCATTTTTGATCTATTGAATTCTTGGGCTGAGACATTTGATTGAGTAAATTGATTTCTTAGTTTTGAAAGTGATAAAGATCCTGAAACTCTGATTTGAATTTGATTTTAAAATATCAAGGTTTAACCAATTCACCCCCTCTTGGTTATTGTGAAGTATTTCTATTATTTTCAATGTGGAGTTGTCTGAGCTGTGTTGAAAAAGAGTGATTTCGAGTTTAACCCAAAACTGGTTTTGATAAAATCTCAATTCTGGATTGGTTAACCGTTTGGTCGCTTTCAAATTTTAAAGGTAGGTTCCAAACCCAAATATGCAAAGTTTTACTGTTGGGATTTGCAAAGTAACATTTGAAGCGCGAGATATTAATTTTTCCACAGAAGCAGTGAAATTTCAAAATTGGGTAGGCACGCCCAGGCGAGCCAAAATTCACCTGGGCAAGTAAAGTCGGTTTTAAATAGGTACAATAGCTTGAAAATCACGAAATTTAAGCCTCCTTCTTCCCTAAACAACCACCCCAAGTCCCCCACCCTCCTCCTCCACTAGCCACGGCCACCAGTGACTGCCATGAGTCGTTGTTTCTTGTTGTTGAACCACCGCATGGAGAGGAAGACTTTAATCGAAGCGAAATCTTCAAAATTCAACTCGAGGATTCGGTAGAGAACGGAACCTCCAATACTCCCTTCGCGGTTTCTTTGAGGTAACCATGTTTACTATGCCTTCTCCTAACTAGTTTGAAGCCTCTCTTGATATCTCTTGTGACTTAGATATCGTTATTGGGTGTTTTTACACTTCCTTTGAAAATCCTTTGAAAATGAGATGATGTAAAAGTTTCCTTTTTATAATATTGATGCATTTTTGTGACCTTCGTTGAGCCCCGGTCACATTGGTGTAATCGAAATTTCAAAATGATGTCCTTTTGATGTGGACTTCCAAAAAACCATTTCAACCCCTTTTTAAATTTGAGTGGGTATTTGACCCCTAATGTTGATGTTAACCTTGTATTTGAAATCTATACTAAATTATCTTTGATTTGGTATATACAGCTCTACGTTTGGGCCAAAGCACGTGAACTTGTGAGATCTCAAAATGATGCTACAAGGAGCTAACAGAGGGAGATAGATATGTGAAGGGAGTATATTATTTGGTTACAGTTTTTGATACCATAGTTGGGGGTCAGGGAACCCAATTATGGAGATGTACGCCTGTCCCTACTGTGTGCTGATTTTCAAGAAATACTATGTTTTAAACTAATGGGATGTGATATATTTATTATTGATGTATGTTTGTTCCTGTTGTGTGCTTGTTTTCAAGAAAAACTATATTTTTAACTAACGGGATGTAGTGAATTTGTTATTGATGGATAAAACTGTAACTAATGTTGTTGTTGTAATGATTGAATTTTTGGGAAAAGTCTTAATTACAGAGGAGACTCTACCCAAAAGTTTATAATATGTTTTCTTATTTAATTCTTTATTAAATTTTAAATGGGCATAAGAGTTTGTTTTCTATATTGTAGTTCTCCTCTTTAATTTAGAATTTTCCTAAAATATCAGTCTTGTGGTATGATGGATTGTGAATGAATGAGATGATATTGACGTCGTTCATAATGTTGAAATGAGATAATGTTGATATAGTTGATAATATTGAAATGAGATGATATTGAAATAAAATGATGTTGATGTTGTTGATGACATTGGGATGAAATGATGTTGATGTTGATAATGACATTGATGAGAGATAATGTTAATGTTGACAATGTCATTGTATGTTCTGGATACACATGGGGGGTGCATGACTGGATATCCTTGTGAGGAAGGGATGATCCCTATCCACGGTTAGTGCATTGATGAGCCCATGGTTGTATGCTGTGTATGTACATAGTGAAAAACAAAGGAACACTTCAAAACAACCAAGAGGGGGGGTGAATTGGTTGAACCTTGTCCAATTAAAATTTTAAAATCAGAGTTACCACAGGATCTTTATCACTTTCGAAAATGTTTCAACACCAAGAATCAATATTTTTCAAATTCCCTTTCACAAAGAATAGAAAACAAAGTATAGAATTCTGAGTAATGATATTGATTCACAAACAAAGTAATTAAAAGATGATGAGATTAAGAGAAAGATTTGCCACAAATTTTATACTAGTTCACCTCAAACACTATGAGGCTACATCCAGTTCTTCTACTCAACACTAGAGTAGAGTTCCACTATTGCAAAAATATCCTTACAAGCAATTATACAAGTCTCTCTTTATCAACCCTAGATAAAGTTCAGAAGTCTAAAACCCTATTAGACTCTTAGAGACCAAAACCCTTTGCCAAGAACACTACTCAGC
>PYAF01001858.1:681323-731836 GCA_007407185.1 Glycine tomentella
AGAAAGTAAAAAAAGAAAATAAAAGAATAAACAAAGTGAGATAATTTTCAATAAAAGAAAAAATATTAATAAAATAATATAAACATTATAGAAAAGTTAAGATAAAAATAAAGATATATTTGTTATTGTATAAAAATTTAAATATGTTTTTATTCTTTTGAATTTAAGAATCTATCTTTTTTAGTCCAAAACAAGTCAGTCCATATGAACATTTCACAAATTTAATAAATTAAAAATATAAATTTTAAATTGATGGACTGAAAAAAACCCTCAAATTGAAGAATATAAACATATTTACACCTTATATAAAAAATAAAATACTCTTTCTCTTATTCCTAACTCTCTTTTGATGAGTCTTTACTTTATCTTATTGTATCATTTTTAAAAATACTTTAATGATAAAACCTTACAAATTATTTTGCTTTTTTATATTTCTTTAAATAAGTTTAAATATTTTTTTTCAATTATTTTTAATAGTACTTAAGAGCATTTCCAATAATTAATACTGCCCAGCATTGCTTGATGTGTTGTAATCTTTTCCTTACTACCTAAAAAAAAGTAATACATGAATTCTTTATGTTAATGAACTAATTGATTTATGCTATGACGGAAAGAAATTAAAATGAATTAATGGTGAAAAATGAATGAAATTTCCAAGAGTTAAAATGTACTAATGAACCTTATCTTAATTTGATTTTTATTATATTCCTTTTCCCTGCTTGCTATGTTCCGAAATTTGGTGGTTTGATTTGATCTGTATTGAATTACCAAATAAATATGTTCTTTAGGTTTGACTACCAAATAAATATGTTCTTTAGGTTTGACTAGCACTGTCCCTATACTTTTCTTTTTGGTTGCAGGTTTAATTCCTTGGAATCAGACTCGGTAACGATGGGTTGGAAATAAAAAGTCCAAGAATTGAACTCAACAATTACGAGAACCTAAATTGAGGTATCTTACATTGTTGGATTGATTTATTAGCAACTTCTTAATTTTTTGAAATTTCAATTTTGTTTTTGTCAGGTTTCTTGCAAATCCATTTTTCTATAAGTTTTTGTTACTTCTTTTTCCTTGTAAGTTTCAAGTTGACATTGTGATTATTGTGGTTATAATTTTGTACATTTGGTGCATGTGTTATTCTATTATCTTTTAGCATTTGTTGGAAAATATACTTGTTTGATTGGGGTTTTATTATTGATTATCAAACACATCCACGTATATAATTATTTTTAAGTTCTCTGAATTTGATTTTTTTTAAAGCACTTTCTAAGACGGTTCTTTGAAAACCGTCTTAGAAAGAACCTGTTGCAGTAGTGTCCATACGTGTATTTTCGACGGATATTTCCGTCGGTAATTACCGACGGACAAAAAAATCCGTCGCCTATAATTTCCTACGAGCGTTTTAGCGACAGATTTTTGTCTGTTGGAAAATCCGTTGATAAATGAAATTTCCATCGGAAACTTGCTGTTAGCGACGAATTTTTTCTGTCGGAAATTCGCTTTTTTTTTGTAGTGATATATACATATACATATATATATATACAACTATATCAATAACAATAACAATATATTATTGCTAATCAAGACGTCGTATATAATATTATATATATGCACAACACGTAACAGATGCTATGGAACTTGTCGAAAGAAAAACAAATACCTAATCATCCTAAAACACTTTATTTGCCTTATATATTATTTTACATTAAAAGAAACAATTAGCCCTTCTTGATATTAGATAAAACCTAATAAGATATACATTTTAGATTATTTTGAATAGTTATTATTAGATAAAATATATCTAATACATATTGTTGTACTTGTCTCTATATAAACAATCATCCTATTATCAATAAAGTAAGTTGCAATCTATAACATTTCCTATATAGTATCAGAGCCTAGCGATTCTAGGCCAATTTTTTTCTGCTGCCATGTCTTCTTATAAGTGTCATATTTCAGTTATTTCCAATAATATAATACTGGCACTTATCTTTTGATTTCAGTAAATTGCTTATAAATTTGCCCTAATCATATTTGTTTTGTAGTTGGAACATATATAAAGGGTATTGTTTGCATTTTGGAAGATTAGTCCAATCAAATTTGGTATTTTGATAGGTATCAAGTGTATCAAAGCATCCAAAGCAAGCAAGACAAGCACAAAAGGGCAAAAAGGTCAAAATAGGAAGTCTTCTGAAGCAAACTTGCCTAGAATTCGCCCAGGCTAGCATCTTCTTTCAACATTAAGTCTTTAACTCGCCTGGCGAGTGAAACAAGTATATTTGGCTCGCCTGGGCAAATGGTTATTTCCAGAATTATGTTTAAACTCGCCCAGGCAAGTGAAACAAGGCAAAAACACTCGCCTAGGCGAATGGACCTGACTTGCTTGCCATTTCCTATAAATAGTCATGCAAATGAAGGATTGAAACATGATTTTGAATAGAAGAACGTGAGGAACACCTTGAAGCCTTAGAGAAAGGTGAGAGAAGAGAGAAAAAGAGTGGAAACTCTACAAAAACAGGCCGAGGATCACTACCTTTGTCATGTCTTATGTTGATCTCTTACTCTACACCATGATCGGGTAGTTTCTCCTAAGGATTGGATGTAATCTTTTTATCCTTATGGGTCTTTTGATATTTGATATATGTATGAATCTTTTCTACTCATTCTGGTAATTTCATTATGTTCTTAATGATTGATTGTACTTGATCACTAGTTTCATGAAATTAGATTCTAAGTTTGACTAGAAAGTGTCCTTAGGATTTGAACTTAATGATTTTACTTAATTACGTTACATTGCTAGGAATAAAGCATAACATTTTGATTGCAAATAGCACACGATTATGATTGTAATGCTGGGTTATTTACTTCATATGCGAGGGATTGATATTCGGTAAATATCCTTAGGATTCTCGAATGCGAGGGGTCGATTCGGGATAAATTAATGTTTGCATCAGTAATGTTAGAGAATGGTTCATACGTATTTATGTTAATTGGATACTGAGGGTGTGAATGATGAAACCCAATCCTACGTTCTCATAAATTAATTAAATTCATTTTATTAGTTTTCGTACTTTTTCGTAATTTTCCGTTATTTCCGTAAATTCATGAAATTTCGCTTACACTTATTGTACATAACTATTAAACTGTTAAATTTTATTTGGATTAACTGAGTAACTCAAGTCCCTATGGAGATGATCTTTTATAAATTCTGTAACCTGCAACGACAATAGGTATGCTTGCCAAGAGTCTAACATCTTCTTCACGTACCTTCAAAATCAATGAACGCCTGCATTCTGCGGCTGTTGCTCATGCCACTGCACCAACTCCTCCTGTGGTTTCATCATCCTCCACACCAGCGTCACTTCCTGATCTTACACCCTAGATGATCCAATGTATCTTGACTCTTTCTGACCAATTCAAGCCCATGTCTGAACCTTTGTCCAATAAGCCATTGTCCTCCTTTTGGCTTATTGACAACAATGTTTTCCAACACATGACCGGAGACCTCCACTTCCTTATGGATCTTCGTCGTATTTCCCCTTGCACCACTGGATTACCTAACGATATCCAAACTCAGGTTATGCATTGAGACACAGTTACTCTTGGTTCCTCTTTAGTGCTCTTGGATGTGCTTTAAGTGCCCTTGCTCACTCGCAATTTGATCTCTATCTCCCGACTACTTATGGATCAGACTTTGCCTTGATATTTTTATGAATCGCTTCTATTTTTTGCAGAACCACAAGCTAAGGACGACGATTGGATTAACTGATGAAATAGAAGGGGTGTAAGTGCTCAAGTGGTCTTCCTTTCATGCAAATAATGCTCAGCGAACGATCTCCTCAGAGTTATGGCATCGACGATTGGGTCATCCTTCTGTAGAACGGATGGCCGCCTATCCCATTATTTATCCTTGTTACCTTTTATTTCCAAAAAGATTGGACATTGTGATGTTTGTTCACGGGCTAAACAATCCTACTGTTCATTTTCTTTAAATAAAAAGAGCAGTACCCACCCATTTGATTTATTACATTGTGATTTATGGGGTCCTTATGGCACAGTCTCTTACTCGAGTGCACGATATTTTCTTTACCATCCTTAACGATCACACAAGACATATGTGGGTTTATTTACTATCCGATAAAAGCCAGTGTTACTCATCCTTTCGTGATTTCTTGGCTATGATTCATACTCAGTTTAATGCAAGTGTTAAACAGGTCCAAAGTAATAACGGTACAAAATATTCCTTTCCTCATCCATGATTCACTTGTTTGCTGACCATGGCATTCTACACCATCAATCATGTACTTATACTCCTCAACAAAATAGCTATCTGGAGCTTCGTTATCGTCACATCCTCAACGTTGATAGGGCTATCGTTTTGATGGCTCATTACCTCTCATATATTGGAGTGATTGTATTTTGACCGTTGTCCATGTTATTAATCGCACACCTACCACTTGCCTTGGTGGAATCTATCCCAATGAAGCTCTTTATGGATCTGCACCTATATATGACCACCTCTGTGTCATTGGTTGTCTTTGTTACTCTTCAGATCTTCCCAAACCGTTGGATAAGTTTGTTTCTCATTCTCAACATTGCATTTTACTTGGTTATCCCACCACTAAGAAAGGTTGGGAGGTTTTGGACCTAGCTACTTCTCGAGTCTTTGTTTCTCGAGATGTAGTATTCTATGAAGATATTTTCCCTTTTAAAGATTGTGTCTCTCCATCAGCTAGTACTCCTCCTCTACAACTGCCTTCATCCATACCTATAACAGATGACCACGTGCTAGCACTCCCAAATGACACACATGCTTCTTCTCCACCTGCCTCACTAGATTCTAGTGACAGGGGGAGTTCCCTTGCTCCATCCTCTGTGCTTCCACTTGCTCCTCAGGAAAGGCGCACTGTTCATCCTCCATCTCATCTTTGTGACTATCATTGTTATACGACACCTACACCCTCTTCTTCTTCATCACCATCCATTGTTGCCTCAGGTAAGCAATATCCTATCACCCACTTTCTCTCTAATGATAGGTTCTCCGCCCCACATCGTTCCTTTCTTGTTGCGGTTACTGCTGGCTGTAAACCACGCTCTTTCAAAGAGGCAGTTCACTATCCATTTTGGAGTAAGGCTATGAAATTGGAGATTGATGCCTTAAAACCAAATCAAACTTGGGTTGTTCAACAATTACCTCCCAACAAAAAGGCAATTCCTTGCAAGTGAGTTTTTCGGATAAAATACAAATCTGATGGATCTGTAGAGCGTTACAAGGCTCGCCTTGTTGTTGCTGGTAATAATCAAGTGGAAGGTGAAGATTTTACAAAAACCTTCGCTCCCGTCGTCAAAATGACTAGCGTCTGCACAGTCTTTACAGTTGGGATTACCAAAGGATGGAATTTACACCAGCTGGATGTCCAAAATGTTTTCCTCCACGGTGAACTTGATGAAGAAGTCTATATGCGACTTCCTCCTAGTTTCTCTTCTCCTTCTCCCGGGGCTGCTTGCAAGTTGCAGAAATCCCTTTACGGTTTGAAACAATCCCCACGTAATTGGTTTGCTAAACTTCGCCAATCTCTTATCTCCTTCGATTTTATCCAATCAAGAGTTGACTACACCTTGTTTACATATTGTCATGGGACTCAGTTTGTTGCAATTTTAGCGTATGTCGATGACATCATCCTAGTTGGGAATGATCCTTTTCTTTGTGACACTGTCAAGACTCATCTTCATAAATGGTGTAAAATCAAGGATTTGGGGAAGCTCAAGTATTTTCTTGGCATTGAGCTGGCTCACAACTCTACTGGTCTCTTTCTTAATCAACGCAAGTTGGCATTAGATATCCTCCAAGAATATGGACTGCTGGGTTGCAAACCAGTCGACTTTCCCATGGAACCCAATTTAAAACTGGCTTTGGATGATGGCCCCGGATTTGTTGAACCTGCTCGCTATATACGTCTGATTGGTTGTCTAGTTTACCTTATGGTCACATATCCAGCTTTAAGCTATGCCATCCATGTCTTATCTCAGTTCCTTCACAAACCCTGGCAAGCTCACTATGATGCTGCTATTCGCGTGCTCAGGTATATCATAGGTAATTCGGGCCAAGGTATTTTATTCCATTCTTTGTACGATCTCCAACTTCAAGCATATTGTGACTCTGATTGGGCATTTTGTCCTATTACTCGTCGCTCTATAACCGGTTACATCATCACTATCGGTTCCTCTCCCATCGCTTGGAAGACTAAGGAACAACACACAGTGTCTCGTTCCTCTACTGAAGTCGAGTACCAGTCCATGGCTACAGCTACTTCAGAACTTGTATGGCTTAAATCTTTTCTTGCCTCTCTTGGGATTATTCATCATAAACCAATGGAGTTGTTTTGTGATAGTAAATATGCTTTACATATTGCTTCCAATCTTGTTTTCCATGAAAGAACCAAGCATATTAAGTTAGATTATCACTTCATTCATGATCATCTCCTCAACAATACAACCTGCATAGCCTATATTTGTTCCAACCTTCAACCAGCTGATGTGTTAACTAAGGCTCTTGGTAAAAAGCAATTTGAATTTCTTATATCCAAGTTGGGTATTTGTTCCTTGCATACTCTAACTTGAGGAAAAGTATTAGATAAGATATATCTAGTACCTAATAAGATATACATCTTACCTTATTTTCGATTATACTTGGCTTTATATTAACAATCATCCTATTATCAATAAACTAAGCTGCATTTTCTATACTTTATCAATCAAGGCTAAAAATAAAAGCTAACCATTTTAGAAATAAAATGAAGAACGTTTCTCGATCTTGCGGAAAAAACACATTAAATATACATTGCAATCATTCCGCCATTACACGAACATCGAACAAATAGGTTAAAGAAATTGCAATTCTGAACATTGATCTAACAAGAGTTCAATATCAAGTATTCCTAATTTGATAATACCCTAATATTTCAACCAATTCAAGAAATTGTAAATTAAAATTATAAGATTCTAATTTTAGTATAACTCGTTTTGATACCACATATAGGATCTAATAGGATCTATATTAAGACTTAGAACACGTAAATTATACCAGGTCGTCTTCAACAGAGCTAACATCGATGCACCCATGTCAGAGAGGGGAAAAAAAGTAAGAGTTCCAATTGCATCTACGTAAAAGAATTCAAGTAAAAAAAATTAGGAACAGAAGTTGAAAACATAGAATATTGAAGATATATTAGTAAGTCATTATTAATGTGTTTTCAGTTCACAGGGTTGCTCATTTATAATCCTGAGAAGTGATGACCGACAAAACTCTGATAAGTCTAAGAGACCACAAATCATCATGGATACATGAGCCTTTATGATGTTTTAGAAGGGTAAATATATAATTTCGATCTTGAGTTTGACACTTAAGTTCCTTAAAGATAAATAAAATAAAATTTTATTCCTAATTTTTAAAATCTTATAATCAATTTCTCCATTAACTCAAATGGCTAATCTTATATGGCATCAGTGTCCTAGTGTCCTGTTTGTTGTCATAAATTTTGTTGTATGTGCATGTTGATAATGTGGAAGAACAAGAATGTCACCAAAATCTTGACAAACTCCAAAATTTAGGATGAGAAATAGTCCCTCTATGATGTCACATAGGATTGATCATTTGGGTTAATGGGAAAATTGATTGTGAAATGGATTTGTGGTATTTTTAAAAAATTTAGGGACAATTTTATTTTTACATCTTGCAATAATTCAAATGTCAGTTTCTTACAAAATCAAGGACCAAATTGGGTATTTACCCATTCTAGAATTCCTTCTGATTAGATGAAATTTACAAATCCTAGTTTTTAGTTATTTACAAATATTTTTTTAAAATGCTGAAACTTATAAATTTATTTTAATACAAAATCAAAATATTATATATTTAAGTGTAGGAAATATGAAATCTTTTAATTAATTACACTCTTCCTTTAAAATGACTTATCCAAACATATTCTGAAAGAATTTGAGTTGAAACAATTGAAATTTCTATTATTTAAAATTCTTTAGATTTTAAAATCCTGTGTCGTTCAAACACATCCTTATGGTTTTAATTTTTAGAATAATAATTTAATTAGGATTAATTATGTTTTTTGTCTATAAACTTTTTGAGATTTTTACTTTTAATTCCTGGACAAAATTTTGACAAGTCTTAGTCCCTAAACTTTAGTCAGTTAATGCTTTTAGTGTGATCAAATTTAAACAATGATCCATGTATTTTATTAATGTTGATCAATACATGTCTGTTTATGAGTCACGTGATAAATATTTTTTTAATTATTTAATTTCTAATAAGCTTAATTTATATTAAAAAAATTAAAAGTACATGATCAACTTTTAAAAATGGTCACGGAACTAAAATCGTGAATTTTTTAAAAAATGAAGATGAAATATTTAAATTAAAAAATAAAGAGACTAAAAATGGATTTTTTTCCCAAATTTTTTAATATGGTGTAACCAACATTCAAACGGAGCTACGGGAACTAGTTTCATAGTTTTTAGAGCTCTAGTTAGTGAGAAATAATTACAATAGTGAAGAAGAAAAATCTGACAGATAGCAAAATGAAACCCACGTATATCCTTCAAAGGACAAACCAAGATTAAAGTATCAATATGTAAAAAATTGGACAGCATCTCCCCTTAAAATTGGGCATTCCCATATTAAAAAAACAAATTTTCATAACAAATAAAATAGCCACAACCATAACACATAAATAATACAGCAAAATACAAAGTTTAGGCAAGAAAAAAGCTACCATCAACATGTAGCAAGTGTAGAAGAAACTAAACCCCACGGAGCCCTCGTACCTTGATCATGTGGAGCTTGTCAACGAGACCGACCCAACTGTGAGATGGACAGAAAGTAAACTTAAGAGAAAAAAATTTCAAAAAGGCAAAACATTTTGAACATTTTTCTCAAAAGTTTGTAAAAATTCAAAAAAAATTCTTAGAAATATATATAAAGATTCCGATGGCTCCCAAGAAAAATTCATATTCATCCGCCTAAGGCCTCAACACTGGTACACGGCCCCGATGTTGGGTGGGCGTGCGCATTGACTAACAATTTAATAATGAGATATTTTAGCAATGAGCCTTATATTATTTAAGGTAAAATTTAAAATTGTGTACCAAATAGTTATTGATCAAAGAATGATGAAGTTTAGAGCACACAATAGTCGTAGCAAATCAATATGTTGAACGTATATATAATTAATATTACACCTTAAAGATTACATTATAATACATTAATTGTAAGGTTTAAAAGACAAAATCAATCTCAGAATAATAAAAAAATTAGATGAGGTACACGTCTCACAAGTCACAAATTGCATCCCTAAAGTTACACAACTCAGCTTCTGACAAGGTTTTCATGCTGATTAGAGGAATAGCAAAACATTTTTGGCACATTTCTGCCATAGCCATTTTGTTCCGAATTCTTAAATATTTAACCTTCTTAATCCATGGCTTAAGCATTAGCTTTGTTTATCTAGCAGGTCATCATCTTCTACAAATTAAGGAATAGAACCAAGGAACAGAGTAAAATAGCTTAGAGGTCTACTTTTTATTTCCTATTAAAAATTCATCAGGCAGTAACACACTGTTGTTACTGATATATATAGTGCACCAAAGTTAAGGTCAAGTGAAACTCCAACTCTACACAAAAAAACAAAAATCTAACGTTTGAGACTTTGAGTTTCATTCTATTATTATTAGATATGGCCTCCAAGTTTTGGAAACACCGAGCAGAGAAAATTAATGTTGCAACAAGCCATCTAATTTACAAGTGAGCAAATTTGAATATGTTTACATTTAAGAATGGCCTTATACAACTAAAACAAAATTAGGAGTTAAAACTTTTAAGAATTTCAGCACACAAATTACAAACTATCGAAATTCTTGAATCTAATGCAGACCAAAATTAAACCATTCAATTAATTCAAGAATGCATTGGACAATCTTGATAACATAGTGACGCAACAAATAGGTCATAGTAATACAAGGCAAGTGTTATCAAAGCAAAGTTACACTAATATAACATAACTTACACAAGAATCAAGAACTTGTATCATGCAATTTTAATATTTTGATTTCTTTCAAAGGGTTTGGCAAAGCGAGGCGACACAAGGGACACACACGACTGGTTTGCAGCCAAGTCACAATACATCGTTGATGAAACACATGATTGCATGCCATTGAGTAACACTCAGCATTGATATCCAAATCTTCCAAGCAAATAGGACAACACTCACCCCGTGTCACATCCGTAGATTTCTTCAATGACATTTTGATGAATGCACTAGATGCCCCAATCATCCTTAAATAGTGGTGATTATCAAAGAGCGTAATGATCAACTCTAAAGGAATCTCTCGGTGTTGAGATTCTGAAGAAGGAAGAGGATCAACTGGGAACTCTGCTCGAACAGTAGATATGGCCGTGCCAAATATTATCTCAGGAGAGTCCATAAAGAAGATTACGGGTAAAAACAACGTCCTAAAGAAATATTGGGCTTCATGGTCTTGGAAGAAGTTATGGCAGGGTATGGATTCAGAAGAAGTGGAGTATAATAAGCATGGTGGCTCTATACTAACTGTGTTGATTGAGTGATAGTAAACTTTAATGTTGAATTTGAAAATATCACCAGGCATTCGGGTGGTGTGTTCATCATTCAACCTTTTCAGACGACAGGAGTAGCGTTGTGGTTCCATTCTTTCGCAATATGCTACAGAAAACAAAACTCTGAATAGCACTCTACAATTTTTTTGAGAAGGAACTAGTTTATATAGAGATAGATGTTTGTTTACCTGTTTTATATTGATAATAGAAAGATATGATAATTAATTCAATCAATATCTTTCTTCTTTAAAGAATGACTCAATTTAATCTTTGATAATAATTTAAACCAGATTTCGACTATCTTTAAATTATTACTTTATCCAATAGACGATAAGTGTTTTATTTTTTTTACCGCTCCAATAAAAGATATGTAAACTCCTATAAATTTTCAACACTAAAACAAATCCTATAATTTAAACTGATGCAGATAAAAAGATAATCAGTTCATATCTATGTCTTTTTTTTTCTTTAAAGGATGAAATAATTTAAACTGAGATTCCAACTATCTTTAAAATTATTTCTTTATCCACTAAAAATCCTATAAATCTTCAGTACCCCAAAAAAATCCTATATATTTTCAAGTTACATACAGATGGATGATGGATGACCATGACATCACATTTATTTAGGAAAACAAGATTTGAGCTTTCAAAATATATTGATTATTTTTATTATTTTAAATATTTTTCTGTTATAAACCTGTCTCTCTTCTTTTGGTAAAATATAAATCTGTCTTTTGGATTCTATTTAAACTAATTGATTTACGTTATCTCATTTAAAATATTTGAGCAAGATTTCTCGATAAAAGTTAGATGGCTGAAATTTGAGCATGGAATTTGCCCTAGCAGCTTGTCATTTTCTGCAAAGGACTCAACCTTCTGTACCACAAAACCAGCCTTACATCATATGACTTCGATCAATGCCAAATCTGCCTCAGGGGAATGTGCCAAATCATGTGTGTGATTTGTGTAAATGTATTATGTCTTGTGATTACAGAAGTAATGGTTGTTCTTGTGAGAGTATTATAAACTTTAGACTGCAGTGAAATCTTACAAAATTGTTATATGTCTTTATACACAAGTCTGAGCAGATTTTCCATGAAATTATAAATAAGGTCTAATTTTTCTTTTTTCAGATAAAATTTAATCAGGCAGTAACACTGACAAATTTAACAGCAATCGAGGATGCGGAAAACTTGCAAAAGAAACAAGGCCAATGTTTTAGTTTCATTATACAATTTAAGACTTAACATATGTTGTAGGTTATAACTTATAAGTTAGTAAATTTAACCGATTTTTATATGTCAGAATATCAAGCATTGTACAATTCAAACAAAAGTAGGAGTTTAAAATTCAGGATTTCTGCATACAAATTACAGCCTTTTGAAATTCTTGACACTAATAGGAACCAAAACAGTTCATTCAATTGAATAACAGAATATATTTTGTAATCTTGATAACATGCATAGTTTATCAAACGAGTGATCCTATTACAAAGAAAGAAGCGACATTACATGAATACAACAGAATTTCTATCATAATTCTAATATTCATGTTAGTTTCTTTTTAGGGTTGGCAAAGGGTAACGACACAAGGGGCATACATGACTAGTTTGCAGCCATGAAACAATACATTTCAGATGAAACAGGTGATGGCATGGCATTGTGTAGCTCTCAGCATCGATATCCAAATCTTCCAAACAGACAGGACAACAAGACTCGCTCTGTGTCGTAACCATACATTTCTTCAACGAAGTCTGGATGGCTTCGTTGGATGCCGGAATCATTCCAGAACACTGCGTGTACTCTTCCTCCACGACGGCTGCACGCACACCATTGTTCAATATGAAAATTTTCACAAACAAAGGGATCTCTCGGCATTGAATTTCCGAAGGAGAAGGAGGAGGAGGAGGAGGAACGGTATCAACGTTAAACAATTCTCGAACAGTAGATACGATCTTCTCTGTTATTTCGTCAAGACATTCAATGGAGAAGTGTGCGCGCAACACTGTCCGTAAGATATCTTGACCTTCATGAAAGAAGTTGTGGCTGGATATGGACTGAGAAGGAAATGGGTATAGCAAGGTGTGATATAAAACTCCAATATCGAATTTGAAAATATCACCAGACATTAGCGTGGTGTGTTGATCATTCAACCTTAACACACGATAGGAGTAGTGTTGTCGTTCCATTCTATCTGAATATGAATATGCTACGGAAAAATAAACTGTTAATAGCACTCTGTAAATTTTGAGAAGAAATCTAGTTTATTATATAGACTATAGAGGTTGATATTGATACATAGATAACATAATTAATTTTATCTATATCTTTCTTCTTTAAAGGATGAATCAATTTAATCTTTGATGATAATTTAAACAAGATTTCAACTAACTTTAAAATTATAACTTTATCAAATAAAAGATATGCTTTTTTTTTTTTTTTTTACCGCTCCAATAACAATTTTATTATTACGACGGACGCAATATTCAAATCTTCTTCCACAACTTACATGTGGTGAATGCTGCTACTTGAGCAAGTGAATTATTTTATAAAATTTTAATTCTAATTTTTTTCAACGGTTTTTAAGTCTCCATGTATTGTCTTTGTTGCAGCCCAAACATACACAAGGCCCAAGAGGGACACCAAAACACCCATGCACTTCAAGGACTACCAGATGGGTTGATCAATTAGAATTAGGATTATCTTTTAGTTAGTTTGTCTTATCTTTGTTAATTTAGATTAGGATTAGAGTTTATCTTTACTGCATTTGAATTCTGTTAGGATTAGAATTTATCTTTGCTGCAACAGAATTCTATTAGGATTAGAATTTATCTTTGCTGCAACTGAATTCTGTTAATCTCTATTTATTGAAGTTGAATAATCAGAAAAGGCAGAAAACTTTTGTCGAAAATATCTCTTCTCCTTTCTGTGATTTCCTCCCATCTCAACTCTTCATTCTTTTTTCAATTCTGGTCACGTGACAGTGCTACAGTCTTCATACGGTATTTCAATCCTTTGAAGTAAATGTAGCTATAGAACATTGCATAGTGAGGAAGTTTCACAAAAATTCTTGTTCACGATGGAAGTATATATCCGAAGACAAATCCAATAGAGAGAATTTTGACAGTAATTGGATCAATCAAATACAATCAATTAGCACCTCAAACACTGGACATAGCTTTCACCAATTCCATAATGTAAGCTCTAAAAATTTTATCTAATGTCACTCACAAAGGCAAATAAAAACATGCCCTGGTGTTGGTGAAAAAAAAATTGAATAAAGGAATTCAGACCTCAAGGTATGAATCCTTAGCACAATCCAAAGGCATATTTCACTGTTACACACTTATAATACAAGGAAATCTCAAATAATTACAGTCGAGAAAATAATATTCAAGGTCCCATTATGTTTCTAATGGAGCTTTGTGATCAGGTCCAGCAAGAATAATCTGCATTAGAAATTTAGCAATGAAGACTCGTTGGTTTGAAAATGATAGAAATGAAAGATGAATGCTTCAATTCTAAAAGATATGATTCTCGGATTTGGCTCCTCTAAATTGTGAGATGCACCTTAAAGGAGTGTAGAATGTAGATGATAGCTGTTGATTGAAAAATTAACAATTGAGATTATAATAAAACACATGCACGTGTATAACAAAACAGGAAGTTGTTGAAAGATCTTCCAATTAAAAGCTATCATTCCGCACTTCAACCTTTCTAAAGTGCAACATGCAGTTTAAAAGAGCCAAATCTGTCTCAGCATAAATCTAGTGTAAATTGTTTAGTGAGACATACATTACAGTCAAATGCAAATCTTCTTGCAAGCATGATGGCTGCATTCCTTTCTCGCTCTGACTCAAAAGCTAATACAAAAGAAAGACCTTGCTTCGGTTGCCAAAAGACTGCCTGGGCTGCAGCATTCCCACCTCCTCGAACTCCACAAAGCTAAAGAAAACAAGAAAGCACCATATTTAAGTGCATAGAAACAAACAAGACAAAGAAAGGAAAATATCAGAATCTTCAACAGAAAAACCTAAAAGATATTTCACAAAGAAATATAGCTACATTGTTCAAGGTATATAGACTGCCATGAAAAGGTAAGAGAAAAAGGTTAGAAACAGTATTTATCACACAGTAAATGTATGGATACTTTCCTTATTTACCAAGACCACACAAGCCACAGAATGATAGAACATGAAAAACTATTTTTGAGTTGTCACCAAGAATTATCAATAACCGCTCGCCCACAATTTGAAATACCTGCATGGAACTAGAATAGTATTCTTTGGCAATTGTTGTCTTTCCTTTACAGAGCTTCATCCTCATCTTTCCAACATGAAGTACATAAATAGATTCATTTGGATGGTCTGAGCCAGTCTGAGTTACAACCACCTGCAAAGTGTTAAACTAAACTATTATCATTGTCGCTGACTTTGACCATGTTCTAAAACTTCTTACATTGAAAACAAAGGGACAGCTGCAGTTTACTATAACCAAAGAATATGACCATATTTTCTAAAACTTCTTACGTTGAAATGTTAATTAAGTGCAACACAAAGCAACAGTTAATGAAAATCAGACACTACTTTTAATTGAAATTTGTTTAAAAGAGAGGAGGGACAAGCACGGAACCATATACAGTTGGTGAGAACACTGCTCAAACATAAAAATTACAACTGCAAAACAAGCTCACAACTTACTATCAGCTTGTATTGAGATTTTAAATTATGAGATTGGTGGTGACTAGGATGGCACAAGACTACTCAGTCAAAGAGACTCTATCATGTCAAAAAACTATTAGATGTATTAGTTTAAGCAAATGATAATTCTCAAAATCAGACTCACCTGGTCAATCATAATTTGATGCAATGTCAAGGAACCACACAACGTAGAAGGTTAGCCTTATTAAAGTATTGATCTAAGAATTATAGATTTTTCAACAATAACACCCTGTAAACCTAAGAGTTGCTCGTTTTGCCTTATGCTGTCACGAGAATTAATTCTGCAGAAGGCTCCTTTGCAAGAATCACCATCACGGCAAAACCAATTCAACTAATATCTGCTTTTAAGTTTTTCTATTAGCAAAAAAAACCCCAATAATTGTCTCACCACGATATTGTAAATAACATAAGGCGCAAGATAAAAGCAATTTAGTTTGTTGGTCAAACTCCCATTACAAGCACCAGAATAGAATGCACTGACAATGCTGTTGTTTACTCATGTTAGAATTAAAATATGTTAGTTATGGGCCTATCTATTTGGGTTAAGATTCGTACATGAGTCTGGCTAGTGTGTATTATCTGTGTTTAAACTAATCCTAATATAAATAAAGGAGTTGGAGGCTTGACAAGTCGAGTCAATATATTCCATTTATAGACTCTAGCTTTCCCTCCTTGCTAACAACTTAGTAATTTATGTTTTCAGCAGATGTATCCCCTTTTGAATTAATCAATCGATTTATAGTCAATGTTATTGTGCAACTGAATCTATTCATGCCCATTGCACAATAACACGGTATGGTCAAATGAGCTACGAAATAGACATCACAAGTAACAAATGACAAACTTATAAACTCTGATAATTAGAATGATAAGTTCAGATAGATGTTTGTATACAATTAGCTAATTCTGAGAGGAAGAAAAAGAAAAGAGATAAAAGTTGACATACATTGAATTCAGTATCATGTTTTCGCACAAGTGCCTCTACATAGGTTCCCAAACCAGCAGCTGAAAAAGAATATAAAATGGTTTTTTTCAACTTAATTGGACAAAGAACCAAGTCCATCTATTTAAACTGATAATACAAAAATGTATAGTATATTTAAATATAAGAAAATACATAGAAATGATACTTGTGAATGAATACTAAATTAAAAGTGTACAACTTGGCATGAGAACCCAACCTGGATCAATTGGACCAGTGGTTGACAATGTGATCTGCTGGCCCTCTAAAATAATATCAACTTGCAATACACGGCCAACATCAAAAGGTTCGGGGGCATAAACTGACTTGTTAGCTCCTGAGAAAAGAAAAGCCGTATTGCATGATAGGCAAGGATACAAAAGCTACTAGATATGGCATTTAACCAATAATCCACCACAATGCATCTCAAATGGTACACCTTATATAGATTAAGCCCTTACAACAGTTAAGATTGGCTAATCCTGTATATTGTATAATAGCCACAAAAACAAAATCACATATGCTATGAATCATAAAAAAATAGTTTATAACAAACAATCATTGTGAACATCTACAATAAAATATTTAACCAACGAGAATTTTGCTTAGCAAATAGAAAAGTCAGACTTATTGATAGAGAGAATGTTAATGACAAAAAATTTGCTCCTTTAATCGGAAGGTGACATCTAAAGGATGGAAGACATCAACAAGGGTATTGGTGATAATCTGACGTACAGAACATTTGCGGAAGGGAATGACACAACAGAAAGAGACTGCTAATATGGATCAGCAAGACGTTGCTTCAGAATACTTTGTAAACACAAATTCATTTATCTTTTTCTGGTGCCATCTAGTTTTTTATTATATAACGGGTAAATGAAACCAGTTACTATTTATGTTCACAAATTAAACAGGTAGAGAGCAGCAAACGGGTAAGTTCAGGGAGAGGAGCTCTTCAAGAAAAGATAAATATCCCATCGAGATAATTCCAATTTCCAAAAAGAATTGTATTGATAAGGCACAAAATAAAATGCATCACTGGAACAATGATCACTTTCCCATTTTGTTAGTAATATAATTGCCTATTCCTCTTTTACTTTGATGTTTGAAGATTTGTGTTCAGTTTATAGTTCACAACACTTAGTATAGGAAAGGTGGAACACTTAAGAAGCAACCTGATATATGCAGATAAGACAGTAATCATGTAGGCAGATACTTTGAAGGCAAACAGTTTGTCAGAATATTAGTTTCAGCAAGTAGCAATGAAAATGGGATTTTTTTGAGGAAAAAAGTAAGTCTTCTTGCTGTAAAGCAATAAATATGATAATAATCATAAGTCATTAGGTAACCCCCATTACATAGTTACATTACTTAGTTAGGTTAGATAGTTTGAATGAGACATGTTGCCTATAAATAAGGGAGGTTGAGAAAGGATTGTACTCTTAGAGAGTGGGGAGAGAACATGATCTCTTCAATACCGTGAATCTGAACACTAAATAAAAATTCATATCTTTTTCTAGTTTCTAATCCAGTTCCTGTCATAAATTTGTAGCTATGTTATCAAAAAGAGTATATCAATTTTATATTTGGAGTATTTTGTCCCACTAAGAATATTTAGAAGTTTCTTGACTTCCTATAACTATAATCAGTAATCACTATGGATAGAAGAATCATAGCAAAACATGAATGTTAAGTTAATATGAATACCCAAATACAAGAGGTAGATAACAGTGTAAGTAATGAGCCAATTGATTTCCATGATCAGCATTAAGAAAAAGTCAATCAAACACAACATATTGGCTTAAAAAAGCTATTCGTCATTCAAAGCGCAAAACCTTTGGAATTTGTACCTGAAATAAGTTCCTTTTTGGCACCTTCTGTTGATACACGATACCACTGAATTGAACATTCTGAAAGTTCAGGGGCATTATCAGAGGAAGGTTGAATTTGCAAATATGAACCTAACGTTTCAGTTCCTTCTAATTCATATAAATGGGGAGCATTTTCCTCTCCTTTCTTTGTCCTTGCTAACTGAAAAGTGAAATGGAAGAAAATCAGTGATAAATTACTATGGAAGACATCACATCACTCCTCAATTTTATCAAAAAAACATATCATTCACTTCAAACAAAAGATACTTTAATAATGATGTCCAAACAATAACCATTTCCATAGAAGACCTTTGAAAATCCCCAAGTCTATATCTCATATTATAGCCAAAGGAATATAGAAGAGTTGAATATATTTTATTTCATTTTTTTCATTATTTCCAACAAGTGATGCTCATATTAGATTTGAGAATTTGACAGTAAGATGCTTCTGTGCATACACACACATATCAACATACATACAGACATATCACATACTGCAGAATAAACTAACACTTCCTAAAGTCTTGTACATCAAACAGTGTATTAATATTTTATAGAATCAGTTAATGACAAAAAAAATCACAACCACCTCAAAATGACATAAGATAATAGGCATACCTCCTTTTGTAGACGAAGATAAAGTCTAGACTTCTCTGCAAGTTGAGCCCTCAATGCTCGAAGCTCATGTTCCATATCCATAACCTAAAATAATACATAATGTATTCATTTCCTTAAAATAGCAATGAAGTGTTAATATCATGAAAATATGAAATGTGGCTAAGAAAATAGTGAGAAGAAGGCAATTTCAACATAGGAAAATAAAAGCAATAATGTATTTAAAAAACAAAATACCACAGCCATAACCAAATACATTCCCTGAAATGCCCTTGTTCTAGATCCACTCTACACCTTCATAGATGTAATATATTGCACTGATTCAAATTCTTTATCTTGTTTTGCATTTGCTAGCTTTAAGTGATCATACATCAATAGTACATAACAGTACAATCAACCAGCTAAGTAGCTATTCATGAAAACCAGCAAAACAAACAAATCAACGGTCTCAAGAGCACTGAGATAACTTAATCTTTAACCAAATACAGAAAAAGGGCTAGAAAATTTATAATCTAATGTCTTCATATATACAAAGTATTTTCCTCATATCTCAATTATTTCACTATTTCAGCACCACCTCCAAGGCTCCAGTCCAACCTCTTTACAATGAATAAGAAAGTCAACAGACCAAGCATAATGGCATACCAAAATATGGTGGCACTAATTATAGAAGAGAACATACAAAATACATTGCCAATAAGTATTGACGAAAACTTAAAAAGTAGAGGTTGGGTCAGGGAACTACAATGAAGAAAAAAGAGCATTTAAAATAATAATTAATCTACGACAAGAGATAAATGAACAAAGGTACAATGTATACCTTGCTTGGCTGATGCAGCATTTTGATTCTCCGGGCCTCTTGAACTTCCTTCATTAACTGTTCCAGGTCCTAAAGTTCCCATAGGAATAAATTTTGTTAAAATGTAAATTACTTGATGCAGCACTGCAATATCAACAGTTATATTTTTGATGCAACCAATCAATATTATGATTATTGAAGAGTTTTTCTTATTTGATAATTTCTTAACTAAAAAACTACGTAACTCATTGTCCGGAGGCTCCACACTGTGTATAGGTAAGGGGCAGGGATATTGTACGCAGTCTTTCCCTTACATATACAAAGAGGCTGTATTTGATAATTTCTTATTGAATAAAAAAATATACAAGAGAAAGTGCGTAAAGTACAATTAGGGGAATATTATAAAAAATGGAGGAAAAGAATCAAGATTCAAGAATGTATAAGGCTGTCCACTCTTTCCATACACCAGAAACGATGTAAACACCTTTGAAACAGTCATGAACATAGCACAAAAGAGAAGAAATAAGCACTGTGACAAAGCAGATCTATGGTCAAAGATTGGCCCTTCAAAAAACACATTTTTTCCAACCACATACACCAAAGAAAAAAAAATCAAAAGCTGCATATTGCTACACATCTGGTATCCTTGTTTCATCCCCAAATTTTTACAAAGAAACAAGAGAAATCACTTAAAAAAGTTAAGTCAAAACAAAGATCTGTGCCATAGGTATACAGGGAGTTTAGATTTTCAAATGAGGTTGTCATAAGAAAACCTCTCCATGTTAGGAGACAGTTCAAGATGTTGAAAATCAATTTGTTGATAGGAAAAAATATGAGTAATATAAGCAAAAGCAAGAGGAATTGAATCACATTACTCTGCCAAACATTCAGTTTTCTTCACAACGAAAATCCCAGGAAAGATTAGATTTAGAATCATGAATAGAGTACTGTATCCTTTTATGGTGCATAATGTAAAGAAGACAACGATATTTGAATGGAAATACCTCTAACAAGGAATATCCCATATTGAGACAACCACAAGATATTTTACATCAGAAACGTCATCCAAACCAAAAGAAACAAACAATGCTCTAAAGTCAAAAGAACTACATTCCCAACAGATAACTTTACATCAAGTAAACTACCCTGGACCTACCTCAATAAAGGACAAAATAAAACATGAAGAATTTTTTATTCACTAATAATTCCATATATCATAAATTTAAAACAAATGTATTGAAATTAGAAAGAAAACAATTGATAATAAATAAGATGCACTTAACATTATGGCAGAAGGAAAGATTCAAACCTGCTTCCCTGAAGCTTGAGACATTCTCTCATGCTCCTGAAGTGCCTCCTCCACTCTCTGAACTGCTGCTCTGGCATTTTCTATTTCAAAACGAGCAAAAGCTCTTTCCTCATTCACAAGTTTCTTCGCATCTTCGGAAGCCTACAAATGATATAAACTCTCAACAGTGGAAAATAAAGTTTCTTTGGTCACTCTTCCATTCATTCAAAATGAACGAATAGAATGATACATAATGCTGATAAAATGTTGAATAAATAGACTTTTAGAGGTTTCATTCCCCAGACAAATGAGATAGCCAATAGACTGATAGACAGACAAAGTGGCAGCACACAATTTTTTGTTCATATTGCCTATTCATTGTTATACTTATATGTAATAACTACAAATAGGCTAGGTTGATATTGAAATCACAAATTCTCTCGGATCATTCGTGCAATAATCTAGTCTCTCTTAGACCCAGAAATATTATGCTCATTAATTTATGGCAGTGTACAGTAACAGTTTATCTTGTTTGAGTTAAAGGTGTTGTTGATGTTGACAGTAACAGTTTATATTGTCCTTTAATGTCTGCAGTCGAAGCAAAGCCCTAAGAAGTTTTAAGGAAATATTTGTGAAAATTTTATTAAGGGATGTTATAGTAGTTTTAGGGATTTCTAGCAGACATGGAGAGGGATCAGAGTGCTGTTTTATATTAATGCTATTGCTGGTCATGTTTTACTTTCTTTTGCCGCTGAGTTTAGAGAGAATATTAATATTCCCTTCTTATTCTTATCAAACTTTTTTTTTTATTTCTTATCAAATTTTTGCTTCTCCCCAATTAACTTGGGTTAAAGGTGTTGTTGATGTTGATGTTGAAATTTCTGCTTCTATCTGAAAAGAAAAAAGTAAAAGAAATTAGCATCACCTGCTTAAGAAAATTTGTTAGCTTCTTCACCTCAGACTTCTCTTGTATTAATTCCCCTTCCCTTTGAGTCAATTGAACTGCTAGAGCTTCAACCTGCAGAATGCAATAAATAAGCTACAGCTTATTAAAATCACAAATAAACTGAGTGCAAGAATAAATGATCGATAGAAGATTGTAACTTCTGTGCAGGAGAGGTGGAACAATGAATCCATTATATAAATCAGAAAATATGAGACAATGCAAATTTGTGATTTAAAGAAAAACTATCCCATATTTTGTTATCAATGTCTTTCCATTCACTCCCCATCCATCCCTACTATGAACACCCTCCCTGCAGTGTTTATTCGGCCCATCTTGACAGAACAAAAAGAACATCAAAATACAAGTGCTCTGCAATCATGTTGGACATTTGTTGATGCAACTCCTTTAGAAAAATATAAACACCAAGAGAATAATACTTTGATCTATCTTATACTGGAATTATTACTCATTCCTTATTCACCAACTGCACCATACTGTGGCAATTATTTTACACTTAAGAGTTTCCCATGACCTAAAATGAATCAGCAAGTCTAAAATTAATGGGATAACTTGCTGCACACTAAAACTTAAACAATCTATTATAAATGCATGATGCAACCAATCATTGCTAACAAAAGGCCATGACTCACATACTAGACCTCCAGCAACAAGCCCTTGCTAATATGTAGTGCAACCACTTATCAAACAAAATTGAGTTTAAAGGGCACACAACATTCTCAAGAAGATTGACAATAAGGAAGAAGTAGTCACATAATGGTACACAAACAATAACTCTAGGAAGGACTATTGAAGAGAAGTAAGTATTCTCAAATATCTCAAACACAAACTCACGTTCATACCTCCAGACAAATAATTATCTTATCTTCTCAAGCTAAAATAATCATAAACCAATTCATTAGTCACCGTCCACTACCCATAATCCACATATGACTCTAAAATTCTGTTGTAAGACAGTCTATGTTGATTGTAGATGGTCTTCCATGTTGGTCATTTATCCTCATGTATATAGTGTAGTAATTGCAGGGTACCTACAGTCAGTCTACAATACTTGCCAATCATCCCATAGTCAGAGGTATGAATCTAATCATTTTACATTTAAACTGTATAGCATAAGATTATATCAGTTATCAAATACTGCCATCTATTGTATATATGATTTCAAGCATTCAGATCTTCTCATCACCAATTAGCAGTTAGCATTAAGTTTAAGTATTGTGTTTTCCATTTTACATGATGGGGGTCAGACACGACACTGACCTGCAGCAAGAAAGTATTACTATTTAAATAGATCCTTAAAAATGAAGAAAGAGCACAATATATGGAATACTAGCATATGCCAAATGTACTCTCCAGTCCTCCATTCTTTTTATGTTTTTTAAACTTTAAGGATCCAACCTAATGGAGCCCAATCATCCCCCTCCCCTCCCACTCCCCAAGGAATTTAACTTTTAGAGAGGAAAAGGTTCTCATTGATCGAAGTATAATGAACATGACTTTAAATTATACTATCAGCTTCATATGAATTATTTATCAAATAACTGAATAAATTTGAAAAGGATGATCTAAAAAAGGAACTAACCATAGCAATAGCTTCTGCTACGTCATCCTTGTTTCTTCCTGCCACTCTCCCTTTTAAGGATTGCAGTGCATCTCGAAGCTTCTTCAAAAGAACATGCTTTTCCAGTGAAGCTGCTTCTCTGAGTCTAGCCTGAATTTCACCAGCAAACAAACAACTTAGTTATGATATCAGCATGAAATTCTTTGCAAATTGTAAGCACTTATCATTTCAATTTAAAAAGTCAAAAAAACAAATTATATAATAGAATTCTCAAGTTGAAATGCCCACCAAAACTAAGGCGTTACATAGGTATTAAAAAATTAAGTAGAATTTTAAATATAAAAATGATGACCTCTTCGGACAACTTAGCTGCAGCTGCCAAACCCTTCTCAAATTTACTGGCAAGGTCGCGAACTGACAGACGTTTCTGCTGGTCCAACAGCTGTGCAGTCTCTCGCGCAACAACCTCCTTCATAGATAGCACTTTTGGACTATCCTTTGTCTCCATGATCTGATTGTTAACTCCGATTTTGTAATTAGGAAACCGAAGAGAAGCAAATATTACATCAGCCGACACCGCTGGCACTGCATCTTTCTGCATAGTATCCCCAAAATCACGGGTCATCCTCGTCATTTTCGCGATCTATCACCTCTGCCAATCACAATAAAAATGCAGTCTTTAGCAACAATAATTGAGCAGATTACATTCCACTTAAAGCAGTCCAATGAATCTTTACAAACAAACCAAAAGAAAAATAAAAAAAAAAAAAAGCATTCACTCACAGATGTGCATAAACAGAACCAAAAAAAAATTACTCCAAAATCAGAAACGAATAAATTGAGATACCACCACTTCACTCTGTCCACTAAGCTTGTTCAAATCAAAAGCAAAATCTGACAGCTTGTAACAATGAAACTAAACCCTAATCCTGCTTCTTATCACATTTTCTTTTCTTTCTTTTTTTTTTTTTTTTTGAGTTGGAGCTATAGGGAAAAGCAAGCTAACTAAAAAAAGACAAAAACAAAAACTTGAACTTACAGATCATGAAATGACAAAAAATGGGTACTTGAGGTTGGGATTCTTAGATGAGATGCAAAAGGGTTGCTGAAGTTTTGCTATCCACCAACAGGGTAGCAATGAGAGAGAGAGAGAGAGAGAGAGAGAGAGAGAGAGAGAATATGGAAAGAAAGATGGTAGCTTTGCTTTTTGAAAGGAAAAAAGAGAATGGCGCCCCAGACAGAGAGGGTGTGGCCCCTAAGCAAGTTTGTGTTTTAACTGTTAGCGTTTTTTGTTGTAGTGTTTCCATGTATGTTGGATACTCTATTCTCCTCTCCTGTCAAAACTCTTTCGCGGGACCCATATTCTCTTTACGGTTTACTCAAAACTCTTATGTGTTTTAAGTTTGTCTCTAAATTTGGAGGTATATTTGTTTTTAGTTCTTAAAAAATTTTAAAATATTTTTTAGTTCTTAAATTTTTGAAAAAAAAAATTAATTTCTAATATAATAAATTTAAAGTATTAATTTATTATATCAAGAGATTAAAAAAAAAGTTGTCAAAATTCAAGTATTAAAAATAACATTTTTAAATTTTAGGGATTAAAAAAACACATCTTTCAAATTTAGGAACTAAAACATTAATTAAATCTTAATTTTTTAATTAAGTGATTTGGTTTTAAAATTTTTATGTGTAAGTAATTAACAAATTCTAAAATTCTAAAAGTATTATTTATGTAAGCAAATAACTTATTTTATGTCATCAAACAAGGTGAATCAACTGACATCAAGTATGTGTTTGAAAACAATTTTAAACTCAAATTATTGTTAATTTTTAGAAGCAACAATTTTTAGCTTCCACATTAACACTTCATTTTGATGTTAAAATCATGGGATACCTGCGTTTGAAACACCTATCCAAATATATTACAAATTATTCTAGAATAATCAACAGTATATCAAATTATTAAGAGTGTGTTTGGAAAACTCTCTAAAATACATTGAAGAGAGGGGTAATTGCTTTGAGTTGAAGGCCAGCTACATTTGCTACAACTCCAATACAAACATAGTTAAATACTTGAGGGCAAAAAATTTTACGGCTCATAATAGTTATTAAAAAAAATACTCATTTTAATATACTTTATTCTATTAAGTGAAATTTATTTGAGTCTTTAAATATATGAATTTCATTTCGGAGTCTCATTTCTAAATTAGTATGAACTACATGAAATTTTAACTTTTTTCTCAATAATATCCACATGAATTAGAATCAATTGTAAAAGAATATATTTAAAGGAGAATATTGGAAAATGAGTTATTTACACTTGACACCAAATTAATTTTACTTTTATCAACTTCAATACAAATTGGGTTCTTTTAATGAAAAGTTGACTAATTTTCACAAATGAATTTTCCTTAAATAAAAACATTAAGAAATTATATTTGTCATAAGCTTTATAAAATTATTTTTTTACTGAACAATTAAATTATTATAAAGTTGAAAATTTTGACAATTAAGTTGACAAAGGATTAACTTATTATAAAATTAACAAATATATAACATGCAAATTTTCAAAATCAAATCAACATATAATAATATATTATCATTTTTAAGAATAAATTATTATCTCAGTGTTACTTTTTGCTGGAAATGACATTATAACTGTATATGGATTTTTTTATGTTTTGTCCGTAATTATTATATAACTGGGTAGCACTTAGCTATTTGACTTGGCTTTGTTGAAATGCATAATAATAATGTCAGGGAAAACTTCTCCAAATCATAAGGTGTTATATTTTACAGGAAGGGGGTTGTTTTCATTGTTTATTCAAATTTCCTTGCACTTCTTTTGCCATCAATTATCATCTATCATCAAGTTTTGTAACTTCGTATGTACCCAGGATACTCATGTAGCTTTCTCTCTCTTTCACTCTCTCTCAATCTTTTTTCTTCTGTTTTTTTTATATATAATTTTCCAACTTACATGACCCTTTTCACTTCATATTCAACCTGTTCATTTTAAAATGCTTGGATGATTAAATAATATCCTTTTATAAACTATACGTAAGTACTATTATAAATTCGAGTTGATATATAATTTGCTATAAGATGATAAATTGAGCTGTTTTGACTCTCATAACTGATCGTTACGATAAATTAGACTTTTTTTAATAAATAAATTAGTCTTTTTAAAAAAATTAAATTATTTGCAAGCTAAAAGCTTAATAGTGTAAACTTACTATTTACAATTAAAAAAAAACACAAATTATTACTTTCAAGAGATCAAATTTTATAGTAAATTTAATAAAAAAAATTTAAAACTTTTATTTTATTTTATTTTTCTATATTACATCTATCCACTCACAAAAGGTAATCTTATTCAAATGGATAATCTTGGAACTATTATGATGATTGATGAAAGCTAATACTGCATGCAGCTAAAGCTATAGAAGCAGCTGCCAAACCCTCTGAAAATGTTTATATAAAATTCCTGAGAATCAAATAATTATGTAATATTGTAATTAATTATTATAATTATTTATTATATTGAATAATCTAATAAGAGTAACATGCATAATATTAACAAAAATTAAACTAAAAAAATAAGATTCTCAATTTCTCATACTAAAAAATCAAACATAACCCTCTTTCTCCGGTCTCTCTGAAGTCTAAACTTTATATTAACAAAAGAAATAATTAAAAACATTATCAGTATGACACTTCTACAAAAGGTGGAAGAGGAAGTCATACAGTGATGTTCTTCCATTAATAGGAATTTAATCAAATTACTGTATAAGTTACTACAATCTTATATTAATTTATCTACTCATTTAGTGATATATATTACAATTATTATTATTAGACTTAAATATATTTTATCTTTATTATAAATTTAGGTTAAGTTTGGCTTTGATCCCAAAATTTAATATTAACCTTTTTAATCATATAATTTGAAAGAAAAGAAAAAGTTTTATTCTCTCTTTTGAAACATTGTTAGAAATTTCGCTTAAATGGTTAACAAATTACAAGGCTCTTGACAACTCACTTTAATTTTGCATTTTTATTAATAAACACCTAACACGTGATTTTCTATGAAATTAAATGTTTTGACAATGTTTGGGTAGATGATCAGAAAGACTGAAACAATAATTTAAAAAAAAATTACAACTAGTAAAAGGATCAATTTTAAATTTGGATGACTAAAACTAAATTTGTCCCAAATTTAAAGAAGTAAAACATATTATTGTTTCAAAAGTTAAAGTTTAACATTTTTATTTGAATTTAATGTTTATACACTAATTTTACATTATCATCCAATTATAAATCACTATTTAAATTACTTTAATATAATTATTTAAAAATTCAACATTTTTTTAGTATAATAATTGTAATTGGATTAATGTTTAAAACTTTTTACACCGTATCTTAGTGACCAAACATTTTTCTCTTCTTTTTATGTACGTCAAAACATCATTTCATGATTGTGGACAAAATTTTGACATTAATTAGTATCAAACTTTAACTTGATAGTAAATATTAAGTAAGAAGAAATAAGATGATTTAATTTGCCTATAAAAAAAATAAGGTAGTTTGAAGAAATCACAAGAAAAGATTTAAATGATGCCATAATGATCAAACGTAAATAGAATTTGCTAATTCGGAATGAATAATGCGTGATTGAAGCCCTCCATGGTCCATACACACTTTAGTTTAGGATGGAGAAGCTGGATCTGAAACTAGCAACTGGGTACTTAAATCCATTCATTGACATTGAAGCATTGTTGTCGATCTACATCAAGGAGCAATGCATTAAACATGACAACCACGACACGACTTCATATTTAAAAAGCAAGAAATCTATATTTGGAAGATGTTTTTAACCAGCACATAGATGGAAATCATTCTTACTGTTTACCTTAGTTTCAATCATTATATTTTTTTCATATTGTGTATTATATTATTAATCTTATTCTTTACCTTAATATATTTTAAGTCAATTTTAAAATAAAAATAACATACAGTTTTTAATCTCTCAAATATGTGAAATATTCTTTACTGCCATTCAAACCATATCAAAACTAAGTCAGGAGATACTAAAAAATCATTTCATAAATCTGAGGGATTGAAAAATCACATTTCATTTTAATCATATTTTAAATTCTTTTTAGTTTCTGGCTATTTTTAAAGAGCTGAAATAAACACTTAGAAAACTATAAAAAAAATAAAAAATAAAAAAACGTGTGCGTCTTGTTTCTTTTATTTTTGCAAAATAACCTGTAACATAGGCCCATTATCTATATTAAGAACCTCATGGAAATTACTAAGCACACCTCTCTGTTTTCTAAATATATCTCCCTTGTTTAGTTTTATTTGTTTATTCTCATAATTACCCCTATACTGGAAACTAAATTCCAAAATGTATTAAAATTTTATAGTTTCAAAAACTATTTTCTGAAAGTGTTATATAAGGTTTTTCAGAATTTACTTAATTTCTAGAAGCAAAAACAGGGGTTGTATGGATTTCTCAAGAAACATAAGAAGCAAGACTCCCTAAATATTGACATCTCAGAGTCTGTCCACAACACTCCCATAAAACACTTTTCTTGATGCCACTCCCCCCACTACACATCCACCTTAATTTGATAAATACCTTCACCACATGTGATAACGTAAAGCGTATGAATCTAATCTCTCTTTGTATTACACAAGTGTCAACAATGAAGAACATTGAAGAATGATGGTGACGACGACAATGGAATGGTATTCGATAATGGTATACTATGAGGTGGGGGCATCAGAGATGGAGGTGCAGTGGGGGGAAATGATTGTGCTGGAAGTAGAAGGGGTGAATTACATCTTGGTAATGAAGTTAATGATGCAAAAACGGTTTAAGATGAAGACATTTAACTAGGGAGTCTTGCTTTGTATCTCTTAAATATGACAAATCCATAGAACTCCAATTTTTGCTTCCAAAAACTAAATTCTGGAAATTAGTTTTCAAAAAACATTATAATACTTCTTGAAAATAGTATTGGAAGTATTAAAATTGTAATACTTTGCATAATTTAATTTCTGGAAAGGAGTAATTTTGAGAGAGAGAGAAAAACAAAATTACATAAAGAAGATGATTAGCATACAGGAAGTTGCATTTAGCGATCACCAACCTTAATTACTTCATAGCACGTCACCGTGTGTATCATAATTCATTACATCATCCATTGCAAGTTTTTCCTTGTTGAATTTTTTCCTCGTATATTCAATTATAAAATAGATATAATGCATATTGATTGTATTTATATTTTTTATTTTTTATATCAAGAATATAATTCCATATATTTAACATATTTTTCTTTTATTTTTATTATTTTTCTTCATTTTAATACATCAATTTTTTTTTTATAAAAATCTCAATAATATTTCAAGGCGTTTCAATATTATTGAATACTCATTTTAAGAATTCATATATTGGACTCTCTCAACTTCGTAAGGCCTTACATGCCTTGTTTTGGTATATTGCAATGTTGAGGGATGACTTTCAAAGAGTAGGTTCCAACTTTAACTTTAAGTGTGGGTGTTGTAAATCTTTGCTCCCATATTTAATGTTTCAGATCAAAAACTTCAATTTTGAGGCTGTCAAAAAGATATTAGTGCAAAGGTTATTGTGAATAAAAAATACACTAGTGGTGGTGGGTGAATGGGGACCATGATTCTTCGTTATCACAACTTATAAGTTACAACCTCTTGCTTGAGTATGTGAATCCTAATGATAATTTCATTGTTGCAAATATGTGAAACTATTTTTATGTTAGAAGTCCTAAAAGTTTGATCAAGAGAGAAAAAAGAGAATTAAGAACATAGAAAAGTAATGGTGATCATGATCAATTCTTCATTTTCAGTACCTACCTCTTGCTTCTTTTTTTATTTTTATGAAATTAACTACCGTTTGCTTGAGTCAGGGAATCATAATGATAACTCGTTGCAAATATGCAAACAATTTTTTATGCTAAAAGCTCATCCTTCCCTATTAGACAATTTGGGTTAATTACTTTGAACCAAAGATTATTTAGTTATGAAAGAGACTCTTTGGCGAGAAGGGATTCACCGACAGCGATGGTAAGTTATAACAAAGTTTTTGGAACAAAATAATTCTAATAATAGTGGATAAAATATATTATTTTAGAAAGAAAAAAAGTGTATGCATCGATTATTGCAAAAAGCTTACATAGTACCAAGTTTACCCGTGTTTAGTATGATATGCTGATTGTTAATCAGAAGGCTTTTCAATATTTGTAGTGAAAAAATTAGGATTTATTTTACATTAAAAACATATAATAATAATAATAAATAGAGTAAATATATTTGTGCATTTGAATAACTGTTCTTGAATTAACACATTTTTTTAATAGTGTGAAGATTCTACATGTATGTATACCGAAATCAATATATATTATATTTCAACTTTTTGATGAGTGGAACTCGAACCAACAAACTTTATTTTCTTCTATTTATAATGTTAAAGAAATATGGATTTGAGTCTTTTCAAAAAAGAAGAGATTTTATTTAAAATAATTTCATATTTTTTTATCATTATATTTGAAAGTAAAAGCTGTCTAGTATATTTTTATGTTCATAAACTTTCTAATATAAGAAAAAAATAATTCTTAAACAATCAATGATTAATTATAATAATTAATCACATGATCATGCAATGTTATAAAAATCGGTCTGGTTATACCTAGTCGAGGTAGTGGATCAGTGGTTCAACCGATGGGTCAATAATTGGTTCGATTTGGCCCGATCTATATTAAAAAATTTTAAATTATATTATTTATAAGATATAAATAATATTATTTGATTACGAAAAGTATACTAAAAATTTCAAAATAACAATTGAAGTATTAGAGTTGATAACACAAGTAAAGTGTATTAATAAAAAAAAGTGTAAATAACAATTACTTAAATTAAAACAAAAGTTCAATTTTTAATAAATAAAAAGATGAACCAAAAGGTGTATAGTAAGCAATAAAGGGGTGAAGGAAGCAAATTGGTTATGGATCTGGCCCAAATACGAAAAAAACCTAATCCTTCCCATATAAAAGCTTCTCTTATGCTACATCCTCATTTTCTCGCCTTCTTCTTCCGCTGCTGCGCTGCATCCGCTCCAATTCTTCTGCTTCAATCTCTTCATCGCTGACATCTTTCTATGCTATATGGGAGCATCTAATATGATCAAGTTCTATATCCGAACAGAAATTAGCTCCATTGCGAGCTCATTCTGTGTCGTCACGAGCTCCTGCACTTCCGTCCGCACGCGATCCAACTCAGTGCTCATGGCAGCGACGGCACAGACCTCAACGTCAATCTTCAGCGACTTCTCATAGATCTCACGCACCTCAGCATTGCGCTTAGCTTGAACTCGCGCTCAGTCTTGAACTTTCTGCCAAAACACGGTCCGGGTTCCTGGTCCTCAGGTTCTTTAAAAATCGGCATGTTCTTGCTGGGCCTAACCGAGCCACTTGCATGACTGGTTCCACAACCAACCCGACCCGGAGCTACCACCGATTCCCGATTCAAACAGTTCGACCGGCCAGTCCAAACCAGTTTTAATAACACTGTGATCATGATATGTAGCAATACTTTTTTATTCTTATTTTGTGGATAACTTCCACATTTATAAAATACTACTTTTTATTTATATTAATTATATTCTTGATGCTAGCAAAGAATATTATAATATTCCACTACAATATACATTTGATTAAATTTAATTTAATTTAATTATCAAATAAATTATTTTCTTTTGCAAAAATTGGAACACTCGTTTGTGTGTGACCTCGTAGGTTCAATACTAAATCGGTAGTAAATTAATCATAATTAATTTACTAATCAAGGTAGGCATCTAATAACACTCCTCAACATCCGGATAACATTAAGTAACATCTTTTACATTCAAAAACTAATAAAAGAATAATGTAATATTTTCTTCCATTATTTACAGCTCAAGATTAATTATAGAGTATAGTATTATTGTCAAACTCTAATAAGTTAACACATTATATTTAATCAATGAATGACTTAAGAAACTTTTTCTTATTTCATTTAATTACCCTAGACAATGTCTTAATTCTATTATAGAGTTCAAACTCATTAACTAGAGTTGATGGATTCCTTCTTGATTAATCATTAATTCTACAAGTAATTAATCATATTCAATATTCATTCAACCAGTATCTTAAGGCATTAGGTATCTGAAATTAAAATATAACAAATAACTTGTTAATACTATGATAATCTTAAGTCAAAGAAAACTATTATATTTCTTGTTTGTTGGTCCCAGATGAACTCAAGAGGTGGGGGGGTGAATTGAGTTTTATAAAATAATTCACAATTTAAAATCAAACTCAAAGCAAATAATATGGAGATAAGAGATAAAGAAAACACAATCAATTTTAACGTGGAAAACCCAATTGGGTAAAAAAACCACAACGTCCAAATTGGATAAATAATCCAATGGACACCTCCACTATGATAATTTTGTGTACAAGAGTTCCAAGTATCCTAGTTTCCTAGTCTACCCTTACATAACAATTATCCCAGCTGGTATCCTTGTTTCCCAGCACAAAACACTAATCTCAATTCACCAAGAATAGAGACAGACTGGTATCCTTGTTTCTCAACCAGACTGGTATCTAGTTTTCATGCCAAAAGTCGCACATCTCAATTCACCAAGAACAGAGACAGAACTGGTATCCTAGTTTCCCAGTTGCGACCTCTTCCAAAGTCAAGAAGAAAAATACAATAAAATTGTTACCTTTACGCTTCTATTCCTTAAGCAAATAGGTACCTTTAAATCCTAATAGAGAGTTGAAGAATCAGACTTGCCAAGCGCTTGTATATGATCTCACAACAACTCTCTCAATGATGCAAACATAAACTCTCTAAAGCTCTAATATTATGTGGAATGGAATGCATACTCTGAACACCAAAATATGTTTCTATTTATACTAGTTTAAAGATATGATTTTAACCAATTTTTGAATGCAATGCTAAAGATATTCTATCATATTATCCAATGCAATCCTAAAGATATTCTATTATATTATGCAATACAATCTTAAAAATATTCTATCCTATTTTTGAATATAATATTAAAAAATATTCTATCCTATTTTTGAATGCAATTTTAAAAAATATTTTATCTTATTATGCAATGCAATCTTAAAGCAAATATCTTGGCAAGATCAATCTTCTAATTTCCTTACATAAAATCTAATAAAAAATAAATAGAAACAAATCTTCTTAATTCCATATCATCTTGAATGATATGAATCTTCAAAATTCTTCAAATAATCTTCTCAATTATGTTGATCTTCATAAATCCAAAATATTAGTAACTTCAAAATATCAAATAATCAAATAATTATCATCAGTGCAATAAATCTGATAATGTGACATTCATTGTTTGTTATCATCAAAACTTTATAAATCTTTTTATGCATTAGGGGTTCAACAAATATCCAACAATTTCCCTCTTTTTGATGATGACAAATAATTAATGCCATGTACTAATTGAATGAACAGATATACTATGAATGCACTATGAATGAATGATTTTTAACTTTATCTACTAATGATTTTCAACTATTCCCTAGCCTTGCTAAGCTATGACTAGAATCAATAACTCACAACAGTCTACCATAACATGACATTCAAACCTCTTTCCCCCTTTTGGCATCATCGAAAAGATTAAAATAAACAATGATGGAGAGAATGGTTATGAACCTTAGCAGGAATAGAGATACATGGGTAGAACAACATGAATAGAGCTAACAATGAAGAACAAGAAAGTGATAAAGATGAAAGGCTACAAAGAAATTCACATTATAAAGCACATGCCTTAACATTGCAATAAATTGCTTTTTCACTCATATTTAGGATCACTCTATGTTCTTATTCTCCGGGCTGTCCATAAGTTTGTACATCATGACTGCTCTCCACTCTTAATGTGAAAATATTTCATAAGCCACCAAATCAATAGGTCTGTATAAGCTTGTAATGTACAAGGTGGATAAGAAACAAATAAAGAATAAGGTGAGATAGGAAACAAATAAGTACAGTATTGATATTCATAGTTTCCTACTTTCCTCTCCACTTAATACTTTCAACATTTTTCTTTAAATTAAGATGGTTGCTTTAACTCTTTTTTTTTAATCAAGATGACTGCTTCAACTTTCTTTCTTTTTTTTTTTTAAAATCAAGATGAATATTCTTTTCTTTTTCTTTCCACTGTCATTCCCCCTTTTTCTTTTTCTTTTTCAACCAGACACCTCATGACACTTGTTTTTTCTTTTCTCCCCCTCTTGTTTTAATTAAGATGTTTTTTTTTTCTTTCCATTGTCATTCCCCGTTTTTCTTTATCTTTTTCAACCAAACACCTCATGACACTTGCTTTAGAAACTATGCATACTCACACCTAAAAATGATTTTTTTAATCAGAATACAAAGGGTTGCATATTGTAATTTATCAATAAAAGTCAGAGTTAAGGCTCAAATAGGGTGACTAGAGATATAAAATACTGAAAGGGTTAGCTTGAAAGGCTCAAACGACCAAAGATGCCCTATATCATTTTCAATAAACTTATGAAACATCTCAAACAGTGAACCTTGAGCTTCAATCATACAAGTTCTACATTGCCCGCCTCACAGAGAAAACACACATGCACATTATTCCTCACAACATAGCAAATTCACTACAGTATCAAGGCATGCACTTCAGAATTAATAACACAATAAGGTATATGAAGTGAACGATGTAACAAAGATAGGTGAATATGGAAGTGAAAGAAACAAGATAGTTCAACAAATATCATGAATGTCCATTCTTTTCTAAACTAGTCAATCATTGGGGAAAAGAAATTTGAACATATTAGTTGTGATTTATCAACCCTAGCTCTAGTCTTAATTTTTCAAATCTCTCATGGCTTAGGGGTTTAGTGAAAATATCAGCAACATGATGTTCAGTATCACATAAGTTAAGTTTAATTAAACTAGTATCTGCATAATCTCTAAGAAAATGATGTCTGATATGAATATGCTTGGTCCTAGAATGTAGCACAGGATCTTTAGAAATGCAAATGACACTAGTATTATAACAGAAAATAGGCATACAACCTATATTAATACCAAAGTCAGAAAGTTGTTGCCTGATCCACAATAGTTGTGTGCAACACAAAGCCGCTGCTACATACTCTGCTTCAGTTGTGGATAAAGCCATTGAATTTTGCTTTTTAGATCCCCATGATACTAAACATGAACCGAGAAATTGTGCCGTCCCAGAAGTGTTTTTCCTACCAACTAAGTCACCTGCAAAGTCAGCATCACTAAAAGCAAACAAATCAAAGTTAGCTCCTCTAAGATACCATAAGCTTAAATCACTTGTCCCTTTTAAATATCTTAGGATCCTTTTTGCAGCTTTTAGGTGGGATTCTTTTGGATTACTCTGAAATCTAGCACATAATCCTACACTAAAAACTATATCAAGCATACTTGCAGTCAAGTACAGTAAAGAGCCTATCATACCTCTATACATAGTACAATCTACACTCTTACCATCCTTGTCTTCATGAATTCTGTCACCTGTAGCCATAGGAGTGTGATGTGTCCTTGAAGACTCCAGTCCATATTTTTTGAGAAGTTCTCTTAGATACTTCTGTTGATGAATCCAAGTTCCTCCTTCATTTTGAACTATCTACAGTCTATGCTCTTGGAGCTTGCTTCAATCTATACAAAGCTTTGTCCAGCTTGTAGACATAATCTCCAATGGTGGGATCCTCAAATCCAGGTGGTTGCTCAACTACTACTTCCTCTTGCAGCAAACCATTCAAAAATGAAGTCTTCACATCCATCTGATATAGCTTGAAGCCCATATAAATCATATTCTTGGATTTAAAGGAGGATCGTACCTGCTTACCTGTTGCACATGCATCACATACCTTATCATTTTGAACTTTTATTGATGGAAGACCATCAACCAGTTCATATGAGTTCAGTTTCTTGATGGTATTCAAGCTAGCATGTCCTAACCTCTTATGCCACAAAAATGGGTCATTATCTAAAACACTCAAACAGGTGAGAGAAACATTTGGCAAACAATTCAAATCAACCTGGTAAGTGTTTCTGTTGGTTTCAGAAGAAGCTATTTGAAGAATGGACACAGAATCAAGCTTGGTTTTGAGCTTTCAACAAGCATTGAAGCCTTGAAGATTGTTTGGTGTCAAATGTGTAAGAAAGAAACAATTCTGGTGATCTAAGTGCATTGCATTCACATCATTCATTAAGTCAATTAATTTGAGTAATAGAATTCACAAGGCTTTGATAAATTGATTAAGTTTTTGAATTTAAATCAAAAGTTTTTGGAAAAATAAGTTTTCTACTGCTTTAATTGATTACATTAAAGTAATAATTAATTGATTATTTTGTTCTTAGTTATTCTGGAAAACTTTTCAAGAACAATGTAATCGATTACATATAAGATTAATCGATTATTTTGACCTTTGTTTGCATTGCCTTGATGAACACTTTAATCGATTACCAACAGGCAGTAATCGATTACATTGCTATACATGTTTTTTTAAGTCTATCTGGAAGAATCAATTACCAAAGAGCAATAATCGATTACATAGGCTAAACAGAAAAATATCATCCTCCTGTCTTAATCGATTACCAAGGGTAATAATCAATTACATTATATGTCTGTGCTTAACATCTTTGCTGCATTAATCGATTACCGAATATAGTAATCGATTACATAGTTCAATATGATTTCTAAAGCTTCCTGGTTTAATCAATTAACAGAATCTGTAATCGATTACACAGTGTATTTCTAGTTTATGAAGCTTACTGTCTTAATCGATTACAAGACGGAATAATCAATTATTTTGTTCGTTGCTCATATCCAGATTTTTGTAGAACACTTTAATCGATTACAAGGTTGATTTAATCGATTACATAAGTGAAATAATCGATTATTGGGCGCATTTAATCGATTACTGACAGTTACAAAATTTAGTTATAAATAGAACCTTGACCCAGCTTGTTTTGTAGCTTGAGAGTTTCGTATACTGAGTCAACACAAGCTTCCTAAAGGTTTCTAAAGTGTTTTTCTAAGTTTTATATGTTCTTGCATCAACATTAACACTCATGGGTTTTTGAGTGATTTCAAAAGCAAGAATCTTCATTCAAGAGTTTAGAAAGAAGATGTTCTGAGTTTGTTTTCATCATTCAACCTGATTAGTTCATTCATGTGCATGTCATTCACTAGATCATCAGGTGGTTTCTTTCTATAACTCAGTGGTTGTAATTCTTTACTGAATTTGTATTGTATTGGCTATTGTAATTTTGATTCTTAAAGCTTGGGACTAGAGAAGGGTTCTCTAGCTTAAAGATCAGAGTAGTGCTCTCTGGATCTTTCTCCTTAGAAGTCTAATATGGTTTTAGATTTCAGTTCTTTATCTAGGGTTGATAAAGGAGAGGTTCTTTTAAAAGCTTGTAAGAATATTTTTTATGATAGTGGAACTCTAACATAGTGTTGATTGGAAAAACTGGATGTAGCTTCATGATTTGAAGTGAACCAGTATAAATTGTGTGTGTTCTTAATTCTCTTCTCATCTTATTCTTTGAATCATATTCATTACTCAACAAGATTGGTTTTGATCTATTGAATTCTTGGTCTGAGCTATTTGATTGAGTAAAAGGTTTCTTGGTTTCAAAAGTTTTGAAAGTGATAAAGATCCTGTGGAAACTCTGATTTGAATTTGATTTTTTTTAAAAATACCAAGATTCAACCAATTCACCCCCTCTCTTGGTTGTTGTGAAGTATTCCCATTATTTTCAGTTTTTAATTCTTTTACCCTCTAGAATTACCTCATTTGAATCCATTCTAGTTACTAAGCAGTTATCAGAAGTAAACTCAACTTTGTTACCTTTATCACAAAATTGAGAAATGCTTAATAAATCATGCTTAAGACCCTTAATATAAAACACATTATCTATGGAGTGTGATGGTGACTTACTAACCTTACCTACGCCCATAATTTTCCCTTTGTTATTGTCACCAAAGGTCACACTTCCACCTTCAAAAGGTTTGAGTGAGAGAAATTTTGATTTGTCTCCTGTCATTGCTTGGAACAACCACTATCAAGGTACCACGAGTTATTTCCCCTCACTTCAACCTGCACTCACATCAATGATTAGTTTTGGGAACCCAATCTAACTTGGGTCCCTTCTTCTTCTTAACAAAGTTAGAAAACTCATCTTTTCTAACCCAAACTTGTTTTGCTTTGCATGCAAAAATAGAGTTATTCTTACCATATATGACATTCTTTTCGATAGCTTTTATCCTACTCTTGCATTCAAATTTAAGATGTCCTACCTTGCCACAATGATAACATACTCTTTTCTCATACAAGTTCACATGCTTAGTTTTTGTTTTCCAGGTAGATTTCTTATTACCTTTAAACCTAACCCATGCCTAGATGTGTTACAATTCTTATTCAACCAGCCAATAACATTGGGTCTATCTACCTTGGGAGTCCTAAGGGCAAACTCTAGCTTATTTTGGAGGTCCTTATTCTCTTTAGTCAACTTTCCTACCTCACCCTCCAACTTTTCAATTTTTTATTCCAATAAAGCATCACAAATTGTCACACATTCCTCTTTCTTATACTCTTTCAATTTAACAACCAGAGAAGCATTTTCGTTTTCAAGTTCAAAAGCAATATTCTTAAGGCTAATGATTTCCTCCTCTAGGCTCTCATTTGTTTTTCTCAATTCTTTATTAGCCTTAGACAATTTCTTAATCTCATTCTTTAATTCACCAAAATCATCAATCAACTCATCATTATATTCACGTATTTTTAAATACTCATCTATTACAAAGTCAAACACTTTCAATATATGCTTCTTTATTAACAAATGCATGGAAGATCTCAACTCAAGAAAATTTACCTCAGTGTCTTCATCTTCTGAGTCAGTTCCAACCATAAGACATATGTTGGTCTCAGTTTCATTGTTTTCAGAGCCTTCTTCCTCTAAATATGAATCACTCCAAGCAGACATCATTGCTTTCTTGAACTCCTTCTTTTCATTCTTTTTCTTCTCTTTAGCCTTCTTTTCCTTTCTACTTTCTTGCTATACTTCAGGACAATCCTTAATCCTATGACCTGTTTTGCCACACCTAAAGCAACTATAATTATTTCTTGAAGAAGAGAAAGTTTTAGATTTTTTACCTGTTTATTGCTTGAGCTTCCATTGTACTTTTGGTTCTTTAAGTGTTTTTTAAACTTCTGCACAAGCATTTCAATCTCCTCCTCATCATCTGAGTCATCACTCACTTCCTTTGATTGAGCTTTTAAAGCAATGCCTTTATCCTTCAATCTTACATCTTCCTTCTTGTGGGGACTCCAGTTGCATCTCATATGTCATTAGGGATCCTGCCAACTGCTCAAGGTTGAAAGTCTTAAAGTCTTTGGTTTCTTGCAAAGCAATGACCTTGGGCATCCAATCCTCTTTTGGAAGAATCCTCAGAATTTTCCTTACTTGCTCCTCAGCCTGTATGTCCCTGCCTAAAGCATTTAACTCATTTACTATGTTAGTAAAACGAGTTATCATATCCCTAATAGACTCTTTAGGCTTCATATAGAACAATTCATATTGATGCATAAGGGGATCAATTTTAGACTATTTTACCTCGTTTGTACCCTCATGTGTTACCTCTAGAAGATTCCACATTTGCTTGGCAATCTTGCAACCCATATACGATTGTATTCTTGTGTCCCTAGTCCACAACGAAGAATTCTATTGGCTTGAGCATTGTATTCCAACTTCTTCCAATCTTCATCAGTATATTCATCCTCAAGTTGCGACGCTCTTTCTCTCTTTTCATTCATCTTTGTGATCTGAAAGTCTCCTCTTTCAATCACCTTCCAGACTTGATAGTTTTCTGCTTGAATGAAAATCTCCATTTTGTTCTTCCAGTAACTGTAGTACTTTCCCTCAAATAGTGGAGGCCTTTGGGTAGAGTAACTTTCTCTTATTGTCTCCATTGAGTTCATCTTAAGATCTACTCTTCAGGAGTTACCTGCAAAATAAAGAGAACACCGCTCTGGTACCAATTATTGGTCCCAAATGAACTCAAGAGGGGGGGTGAATTGAGTTTTATAAAATAATTCACAATTTAAAATCAAACTCAAAGCAATAATATGGAGATAAGAGATAAAGAAGACACAATCAATTTTAACGTGGAAGATCCAATTGGGTAAAAAACCACGACGTTAAAATTGGATAAACAATCCAATGGACAACTCCACTATAATAATTTTGTGTACAAGAGTTCCTAGTATCCTTGTTTCCTAGTCTACCCTTACACAACAATTATCCCAGCTAGTATCCTTGTTTCCCAGTAAAAAGCACTAGTCTCAATTCATCAAGAACAGAGACAGACTGGTATCCTTGTTTCCCAACTAGACTGGTATCCTAGTTTTCCAGCCAAAAGTCGCACGTCTCAATTCACCAAGAATAGAGACAAAACTACTATCCTAGTTTCCCAGTTGCGACCTCTTCCAAAGTCAAGAAGAAGAATACAATAAAATTGTTACCTTTACACTTCTATTCCTTAAGCAAATAGGTGCCTTTAAATCCTAATGGAGAATTGAAGAATCAGACTTGCCAAGCGCTTCTATATGATCTCACAACAACTCTCTCAATGATGCAAACATAAACTCTCTAAAGCTCTAATATTATGTGGAATGGAATGCATACTTTGAACACCAAAATATGTTTCTATTTATACTAATTTAAAGATATGATTGTAACCAATTTTTGAATACAATGCTAAAGATATTCTATCATGTTATTCAATACAATCTTAAAGATATTCTATTATATTATGCAATACAATCTTAAAAATATTCTATCTTATTTTTGAATATAATATTAAAAAATATTCTATCTTATTTTTGAATGCAATCTTAAAAAATATTTTATCTTATTATGCAATGCAATCTTAAAGCAAATATCTTGACAAGATCAATCTTCTAATCTTCTTACATAAAATCTAATAAAAAATAAATAGAAACAAATCTTCTTAATTCCATATCATTTTGAATGATATGAATCTTCAAAATTCTTCAAATAATCTTCTCAATTATGTTGATCTTCATAAATCCAAAATATCAGTAACTTCAAAATATCAATTAATCAAATAATTATCATCAGTGCAATAAATCTGATAATGTGGCATTTATTGTTTGTTATCATCAAAACTTTATAAATCTTTTTAGGGTTCAACAAATATCCGACATTGTTGAGAACTTCCTATTGATAGATTAAGGTAATATTAACCATTAAAAATTCTCAATTGAGTCAATTCAATAGTGATATCCACATATACATCATCTGTATATGCAATTTAATAAATGAGATCTATTAATATTTATCCAATAAAGACTATTACATATACATTGATCTATCTAGATTATTGATGTCCTATTCACAATAATCCTACGATTATGAACAATTTAGATTAAAATTATAAAGGACTTGTTTCTCATTATCATAATTTCTATTATGATAACAAGTCTCTAATTTTAATCAAGGACTTGTCAAATTAATAATTTAATAAAATAATAAATATGATGACAAAATAAAGAATAATCCTTTACTAAAATTGATAACATGATGAATTGAATCTTCGACATACACATTTGTCTCCAACATATATAGAGAAATGTTAATGACACTTTCTCTAATATTCTTGATTCGGGACCACCATGCTAGTTATGGTCTCGGCCAATCATTGCGTGACACGTGGCTGTGTGCAAAGATAGTAGTTATGTTCGACAAAATTAGCTGAACGTTGAAAATTGGAAGATGAAAAACTAGGTTATTAAATTATAAGTGTTTAATAAAATTAATTGTTGAAGTAGTTAAAAAGTGTAAAATAATTGATAAATAATAAAATCATGATTTATTTAAAAATGATAAGTAAAAAATTTGATAAATATATTAAGAATAACAATGGAAGAAAATATAAGAAACTAGAAGTTAACATTTAAAAAAATGCTACTTGAAGTAACATTTAAAAAAATGTTAGAAACTACTAAAAGATCTTGTTGGACATAAGTACCAACAACGCGAAGGTTGGTTTTTACGTGAATGTTAATTATTTGAAATTTTAAAAAAAATGATAGTCAAATAACAACAAAATCTCGTAAATAATCAATATCAAAAAATAAACGGCAAATCATAATTGTAAATCTTTCACCGTGGCAACACCAATGACGCCCAACCGCGAAGGCGCTATGCCAATGTTGTATAAAGATGTAGGTTCTGATTCTCAGTTCTTGTGACTCTTGTAAAAATCCGATACTTCATTATAGTTCTTACGCATTCATGTAGACATTAAATTGTTGCAACCCTTCTATAAGAGTATGTTTAGATGAAGTATTTTAAAATTTCAGAAAATTTAAAATTCAGGGAAATTAAAATGCATCAATTAAAATTCTTTTATTTTCAAATTTTTGTGTTTGAATAAAGAAATTGAATTTCTTCATTTTTAAAATTTTGAACCTCATTCACAGAAAAATACGTAAGGTGGGTGATGTAGTGAGAGTAGCGGAGGTCGGAGTACGTCAGTGATTGAGACGGAACAAAAAGTTGTGCATTTAGAGCTTCTAAAAAAGAAGAGAATTTCAATTTTTCACCTTTTAGAGGGAAATTCAAATTCCACATTTTTAGTTGTTTAAAATTCTATTTTAAAACTCCAAAAATTTAAATTCCTCATATAAAAATATCCAAACAGTGAATTTTAAATTGAAGAATTTTAAATCCCCTGATAAATTACTTTCCCCAATTAAAATTCTCTATCCAAACACACTCTAAGAGAAATCTAAACATGTGACAGAAGCATATAAAATATAAAAGATGGTTGAAATTTTAATCATTCAAAATTGAAATTCTATCTTATTGACAAAATATAAAAGATTTATGTAATTTTTCTCATTAGTTGATTATATATCTTGGTACTAGTTGCAGATTAATTGGAATCATATTCTTCTGAAATGGAAATCTTATCTTATTGATAGAATATCAAGTGTTAAGTGGAAACATTATTTATTGTCGATTTGTCAAATATGCCCATCAGTAAAGCAAGTAAGCAAATCATTAAAAACAAAGTATTGCAGCGTATAAGACAATAAAGAATATGTTTCCACTTAATCCGCTACTAGTATCGTAGTATATAACTAGTACACTAGTTTATTAAGCTCAACTAGTGTGATCCATTGATTTAACCAGTAATTCGATGACCTAATATCTCGATCAAGTCAATGGTCTGTCAGAGTTTTAAAATTATGGAGAAAGAAAAATAGTGTAGAAATAATTTTTAAAAATGATACGGCTCAATATATTATATTTCTCACCTATTTTCATTTGTCTCTCTCACTCTCCTCATTTCTCTTCTCTATTTGTCTTTAGGTAAATTATCTTTATAAATGACTTGGTTATAAAAGAGGAAGGGGAGAAATTTTAAAGGAGGCGATGAGAGGGGAGAGGAAGAAAAGGAAGGGGAGAAATATTATTGCGTCATAGGATTCACTAAGAACCTTTCCCTCAAGCACTACTACAAAAAGGAGCTTCAGTGACACTGGTTCAACAATGGTTCTACGAGAACTGATGTAGTAAAAAAGATGGTTCTTGAATGTTTATTTGGTATTGGGTGAAATTTTAAATTCAAATGTTGATAAATTGGGTGTTATTGACCTATTTTCTTTTCTTTTTCAAGAGCATGTGGAAGCATTAACCTTTACCATTTCCAAGCTTAGAATTTTTCTTTCAAAAAATTATTGTCATACCCTAATTATGTCCCGGTACAAAGAAAAAAAGGGAAAAAAAGAGAAAAAAAATAAAGAAAATGAAAATAGAAAGAAAGAAAAGAAAAAACATAAAAAATAAAAATATAACAGTTAAAAAAAATAAGAGAAAAAAGAGAACAAAATAAAATAAAATAAAAAAATATATAACAATTTTTTTAAAAAATAAAATAAAGAGTAGTAAAGGGTCATAAGGCCCAAAAATTAGTAATAGACAAAAGCACAAAAGAGGAACAGAAAAGGGAGGCTATAGTGAAAAAGGAACACATCTCGGAGCACAAAAGGACCAATGGACTGCTGACATTTGGCGTCACCATCAGAGAAGGGAGGGGAGTCTCCCCAGGTACCCTTTCATTCTCTCATTGTTGCCTTTCTTCCTCTCTCTCGTTTCTTCTTCTTCTCTACTCTTTTTTTTCGCGTTTTCCTTTGTTCCATGTTGTAATCTGTTGTTCGTTTTCATCCAGAGGAGAAAGTTTGTTTGTTCTGGTCTTTGATTTCATTTTCGTTGTAGTTTCGCGTTCTTCCGTTTCCATTGTGCTTGTTTTTTTCTTCTTCTTTCTTTCGTTTATCTTTTGTTTTGGGGTTGATTCTAGCCACCACCACCCCCGCAACCGTGTCGCTGTGCCGCCGTCGTCCCTGGCCACTCTCGCGCCGCCGGGCCTCATGCTAGGTGGTGTCAAGGGGGCTTTGTGGTGGCTTCCCCCATTTTTTGGTGCACCTGTTGTGGCTGCTGTGCCTAGTAGCCAAAACACGGGTTGGGCCGGGTCGTCCTGACCCGGTTCCAACACTAAACAAAAAAAAAAAGAAAAAAAGTAAATTACTTTTCACACCTCCAAATTTAATAAGTACACTACCTTTGCAAGTTGGGCTTGGTCCACTCTAAAACCCAAAACGTAATTCTATTTACACCTTCATTTTCATAGCTGCACCATATTATCTACTGGGCTTGGCCCATTTTGAAACGGAAAACATGGTGCTATTTACACCTCCATTTTCATACCTGCACCATCTTATCGACTAAGCCTAACCCATTTTGAAACCAAAAACATAATGTTATTCTCACACAGACATTTAATAACTACAACTTCCTCACTTTTGGGTCTGGCCCATTTTGAAACCAATTAAACAATGCTATTTACAGTGCACATTTTCATAACTGCACACCCCTTAGCTGTTGGGCCTAGCCCACTTTGAAACAAAATAGTTAAGCTATTTACAACCCATATTTGTAATTAAATAAGCAATGCTAATTGCACCCCTTTCTTCCTATATCCACCCCTAATTACTAAGTGTACTCCCCACTTCTATTCTATCCATTTCTATTTCTATTTGATTCATTTGATTACATATTGTTATGGTCAATTAGTCATTTATTTTTGCAATTCCTCTTTAATTTTCTTTAGTACAAGCTTACGTTTCTTACACTCTATGCTGGGTCTCCGATTCGCTTGGTGGTGTTTCAATAACACGTGGATAGATTTTGTGAATATCATCTCGGGTCCTCGACTTGCTTGATTTCATAGGGTTTACCGCAAATCCAAAATATTTTCTATAAAAAAACACTAAAAGAACTCAAATAAAGGATCACGCAATTCTCCTTTTTCTCAAAATTACATATTACTCGAGATTGCTTCAAGGTCCAATGCCTTAAGCGATTCTTTCCGCTTTTTCTTCAAATTCAACATCGTCTCAAGGTCCAACACCTTAACGAAAATTTTTCACGCAATTGAAACAAATCTTTCGAAAAACATAAAATTACTCCAACGCACGAGTTGTTTCCTCATTGCACTTGGGGATACGTAGGAGCGAGGGCAAACCCCTTGTCGACCTAAAAAACAAAATATAAAATCCTCTATTTTCTAAAAATAAAAATTTGATATTCTTTTTTAAATAATCAAAAATAAAACAAGCATAAGTCATGTTCATAAGGGAAAACAAATAAATTAAAAAGTCAATTTATTTTTAGCACACTCGATTAAAGGCTGCTGTCTTCATGACGGACGCGTGGGATGCTAATACCTTTCCGGTGCTTAAATGACTCCAAACTCTTTTCTCTCAAATCGTAGATCATGTTTTATCTCTTTGGTTTTCCCGACGCTTTCCTTAAATAAACGTTGGTGGCGACTCCCCTCAAGTTTTCCTTATTAGGAAGACTCTTTATTTTTTCTTTTTCATCGTCACTCGTCGTGGCCAGATACGTTGCGACAAATGCCAACTCCACTGGGGACTGGTTAGAGAGTTAAGCCATTTGATCGAGTGTGCAATTTTATCGTGACTTTTTCATTATTTATTTTCTTTTTTTTTTCGTTGTGCTCCCGTTTGTTACCATTTCACTCCGCTACTATTCTTTTCTTGGTTTTGCTTCAATCTCATTTTTTACTCATTGTCTCGCTCATGCTTTTATATATCCGTTGCTATGTTATTACTCCTTTGTGGTTAGAAATAAATTGAGATATTGAATTCTAGGGTAGGCGACATGTGCTATACTTCTTGTATTTGCCTGAGAATTTTCTGGTTGTTTTGCAGGTGGGGTTGGGTAATTCTTAGGTTGCTCCGTTCACACACAACACCTACAATTTTTGCACACACTTTGAGATATTGAGCCATATACTCGAGTTTGTGTGAGCCACAAGGAGTGGAGGACGATTTATGGTCATGCTAGGTCTCTAACTCTCTTGATGACAATGAAGCCTCATCTAGAGTTTTTCTCATTTTGTGATGCATTGCCGCTGGTAGTCCCTATCGCCGCATTATCATTAGATAAGAGGATGATATCTCTAAAGGCTAGTGAGATTACATGAAACTACCTTTGGAAGTTGTCACTGAATAGTGAAGTTTTAGACTATTTCTGCTAGGTTCCTAAATTAAGGACATAGAGCATACTCACCCTACCTTGTTTCCTTAATCACATCATGCGTCTCTTCATAGCATCGCCAGGGACATCATTTCTGCATTCATCATTTGTCATATTCATGCACCGCATAAGTCATTACATTTTCATTCATATTCATATAGCATGTTGCTTGTCCCAGCAATTACATAGATTTTGTCGTCATCATTTGCATGCCATATTCACCCATGCATGATTCAAACATATATTTTGTTCATGCCTTGCATTCTCCTCTGTATTATCAAAAGTCGCAATGAAGCGTGAAAGCTTACACCGTATTCTTGGTTACATGCGTTTAGTACCATGATCATGTCCCTAAACAAACCATGTTGGGGTTATACACTTCTTTTTCTTGAAAGTGATCGAAGACCACATGAGCATGGTACCCAACAAGTTTGATAGCAAGAAGGGGTGATTTTTCGGGTGTCTTGCATCAATCTCATAAATACATCTCCCATGCATAGCATAAGTATGTCCCGCTCATTCATCATATATTCCCTATGATAGGTTGTTGAAGTATTGACGATCAAAATTTCCATTCACGAAACATGGGGTCGAACAAAGCACAACCTTTTAAGAAAATGTTTTAGCAAGTTAAGGTAAAAAGTCTGGAAGTAGCCAGCTTGCGAAAGTTGGGGCAGTGGATGGATTAGGTTTTCATAGTATCTTTGACTACTGTCAGCACATGATTAGGAATGACTTAAATAATTGAGAACCGTTGATCTGTCTATGTTTTATTTCCAGTTGTACTTTAACTTTAATAAGATGTAGTGAACAATTTTGTTTTCATGAAAATTAGAGTTGATTTGACTTTATGTTTTATTGAGCGTTCTATTTAAAATTCGCAATACTTTAGCAAGTTATCATTTGCATGCATCCATGTTTATTTGTTTTGCCGCATTGTTATGCATCGCTTATTACATTCTTTCCTTGAAATAAAAAAAAGTAACCATTCTACTAAGAAAAAAAAACTACGCTTTATGGCACCCATACCAGACGCGTGCCAAGACTAAGATAATGAGTGACATAGAAGAAGTACAGGAGAAAATGAAGGCCGATATGGAGGCTATGAAGGAGAAAATGACAACGATGATGGAAGCGATGATGAGCATGAAGAAAATGATGGAAGTCAACGCTACCACTGCTGCTGCCAGTATTGCCATTGAGAAGGACCCGATTCACCCACCCAGTTCCAATCAAAAGAGTCGTCCAGTCTTAGGTGTAGTAGGTCAAGGAGACGAGGCAACAACAAACGCATATGGGCCTCACCATGTCACAGTCCAAAGCAAGACTCCTTTTCAACCATATGGTTTGCCTCCCGATTATACACCACCCATTGCTGTACATGCTCCTGGTGAGAATATCAGTAGTTCTGCACTCGTATTCACTGAGAATCAACAACCCCAACCCAATCATATTCATGCCCATGTTCCACAAGTCATGAAAGAAACACATGTAGCTCCCCAGGGCCACACTCTGACTGATTTCGGGCTTTATCCAATATATACCAATAAAGGGCATGCATTTTCTGGTGTCCCTGTGCCAAATGCTCCGGGGGCTCCTCAGTATCGAAAACCCTTACATTTGTGATGGGAGGAGGACCTTCTGTTGTAGTTGAGAAGAAAAAAATTTGATCATATAGAGGAGAGGCTGAGGGCCATTGAAGGAGGAGAAAATCATGGTTTTGTTGATATGTCAGAATTGTGCTTGGTATCCAATGTGGTCATTCCTCCAAAGTTTAAGGTGCCAGACTTTGATAAATACAAGGGGACCACTTGCCTAAGGAACCACCTGAAGATGTATTGTAGAAAAATGGGGGCATATGCGAAGGATGAAAAGCTATTGATGCATTTCTTTCAAGAAAGCTTTACTGGGACAACTATTATTTGGTATACTAACCTGAAACTTTCTCGGGTCCACTCCTGGAAGGATCTAATGGATGCCTTCATTAGGAAGTAGCAATACAATTCTGACATGGCTCCAGATAGAATGCAACTACAAAACATGTATAAGAGAGATAATGAATCATTCAAAGAATATGCTCAAAGGTGGAGAGCCTGGCAGCTCAAGTAGTACCCCCCATGGCAGAGAGAGAGATGATAACCATGATAATGTACACATGACCAGTGTTCTATTACGATAAAAGGTAGGTTACATGCCTTCAAGTTTTGCATATCTAATGTTTGCTGATGAGAGAATTGAAGTAGGTCAGAGGAAAGGACAATTTAATCATGTTGCTTCTGCGAACCCTAGTAATAGGGGACTTGAGATGAGTGGCGAGAGGAATAATGATGGAGAAGCTCATGTTGTGACTGTTGTTCCTACATGGCCAAACTTACAACAAGCCCTTTATAATCCCCTATACCAATATCCTCCCCGACAATATCACTACTCAGCCAATATCAGCCCTGCGCACTATCCACCACCCTATCAACCAAGAACACCCAATCAACCACAAAGGCAACCCCTAAACCGGCCACAAAATCCACCTGTTGCACTACCAAGACCTAATGCCAACCAAAACAATTGGGAAGGAATTTTCCAGAAAGGAAGCTTGTAGAATTTAACCCAATTCCAATATCATATGCTGACTTACTCCCATATCTGCTCAACAATTCAATGGTAGTAATAAACCCAGCAAAGATTCCTCAACCTCCATTCCCTCGAGGATACAACCCGAATTTGACATGTGCTTATCATGGTGAAGTCCTGGGACATTCCACTGAGCATTGTATGTCTCTGAAACATAAGGTGCAAAGTTTGATTGATGCATGTTGGTTGAAATTTTAGGAAGACAATCCCAATGTGCAAGCTAGCCCACTCGCAAACCATAAGAGTTCTTCTATGAGTGCTATAGAGGATTAAGAGACATAGGAATTGAAGAGAGAGGGAGGACCTTTTATGGTGAAAAAGACTTTCTTAGGTGGAGCACTAATACTTACAAACACGAACGGTGAAGAGTTGCCTTCGCATGTGAATTCTGATGTAATCAAGTGATACTATTTGTGATGCTTGGGGCAATTTGAACGTTTTCTTTTGGACATTTCCAAGGACTTATTAGGATTTTCATGTTTATTGTTACGCCTAATTCATTTCTACTTATTTACTTATTTATTTTTACGCATAAAATTTTTTTCTTCCTTTTTCATTTCTTTTAATTTTCAAAAATGTAGTAATAACCCATAATTAAATTAAAGTTCATTTAAATTTCTGAAAAACAAGTGATGAAACGTAGTGAGCTTTATCTAATGGCTGTAAATATTAAGCATACAT
>PYAF01001858.1:750621-773530 GCA_007407185.1 Glycine tomentella
TCTGCTCTAGTTTACTCATATGGCGCGAATCGCGCCGTAACCCAAGCGGGTCGCGCCACATGCCAGAAAACCTTAAAAACTTGGATTTCAAGCCTCTTCCAAAGGACTCTAAGCTTGATCCTAATTCCTTAGCCCTTATACTCCAATTCATGCTTAATCTAAGCTTAACTACGGGATTAAAATTCCAGATATTACAGTCCCGTCACGGTTGATTGCCTACTCTCGGAGGTACCATATACGTGCGTCCATGCGTAAGGGGTAGCTCCCAATGGGATGGCACGGGTGTGAATTCTGGTTTCACACTGAGGTCGGCGTTGACTCGGTCCGCCATACATAGAGCTAGATAGCTTGCTTGTGTTGTTATGAAAGGCCGGGAGGCCCAGTTGGTTGTGTTACCCTGATGACTTGTGTCATGGTGAGTGAGCCAGGGTGGAGGAGATGCCTCCAAGGACCCAGAGCTTACTAAGATGTTTATCTCACCCCGTGTGGGGCTTATGCTTTTTCAGGTGATGCTTCTAGTAGAGAGGAGCGGTCTTAGGGCGGGAGGCCCCAGTAGAGACGGTACCTGCTTGGCCTTGGGCAGCAGTGGATGGCTTGGAGCTCGGCTCAGCTGTTTGTTTATATTTTGTACCCCTATAGAGGGAAGACATGTGATGTACATGTAGTTTTGTGTTGTATATATGTATGCCCTCGTGTGAGGAAGGATCCTCGGGATCAAAAAGCGCTCGGACGCTTATTCTTTTGTATAGACACCTCGGGTGTCAGATGATGTTGTACATATCCGATTTTGTTATGTTATGTTCCTCCTGTATATATATCTTTGAGATATTGTGTTATTCTGCCTATGGTTGTTGGTTGTGCGAACTGGTTAAGTAGGTGCTTGTTGATGCTTGGTTGTGGGTTGTTATCCTATACATAATATAATCAAGAAATATGGTTTTGGTTTTATGCTTCCGCGATAAAAAGGTTTTAATTACTATGATTAAGCGCTAATCTGATATAATCATAATGATAATACGCCGGGTATACACGGGGTGTTACAAAAGTCACCGTGTGAAATGTTAGAGTGTGAAAGCCATCGAAAAATCAAAAATAAGAGATGTTACATGGGATGAGGAATTTTAATGGTGGGGATGGGATGAAAGAGGAAGGAAAGGGAGGGGAGAAACATTATTGCGTCATGGGGTTCATTGAGAACCTTTTCCTCAAGTTTTTGAAACAAATCCAAACATATATGGATGGATGATGGAATGGGTTGTGGAAATTTCTTGAGATGAGCCAACCGAAAGCTGTAAATGTGATTGTAACGGGCTAAGAAAAAAGGGTCACCTCCTAACAAGGTTGCACACCAACTGAATCGCCGAGCCCGGTTGCATGTTGAGTTTGGGTCAAGCTCACATGACTCGATTGAATCGTCGAGCCCGGTTGCACATCAGGTGCTCGACATTTTGCCTGAGAGAAACGCCAAAGGCAGTTTGGCAACAAGGGCACCTCCTAACAAGGTTGCACACCAACCGTTCAAAAGTTTGCTTGAGAAAACCGTGACAGTAAACCCGACTTCAACTGAATCTGTTACCTTGGGTAATGAGGATACCCAATCTATCACGGTTGAAGAATATGACTCGTCAGTAGGCTATGACGAAGAAGGCCCCGTGTTGGAAGATTTTGAACCACAAGAGAAGACACCCTCGAGACCATCCTGGTCAAGTTTGTTTATGAACAGCAGAGACCCTACACAAGGTTTGGAACTGTCGAATAAAGATTGTGTAGCACAAAGTTTCCAACTTTCCTATGAGGACTGTGCCCCTTTTCAGAAAGCATGCGGCTTCAGTGCAATTGGATATATTGCGGGTCGATTCCTGGGCAAGAAGGCTCTAATGGAGGAATGTAAAAAATGGGGGGTTCCTTTTCAGTTCTCGGTCCACCCCTCTGGTTGGCTAATTTTCAAATTTGAGAACAATGAAAGTCTTGAGAAAGTTCTATATGGAGGTCCTTACTTCATATACCAAAGGCCTTTGCTCTTGAAGAAAATGCCTGAGTTTTGCGCCTTTGGAAATGAAGAAATTAGTCGAATCCCTGTTTGGGTAAAGCTCCACAATTTACCCCTTCAGTTATGGACGCAAAGTGCCTTGAGCAAAATCTTGTCTTCTGTTGGCACACCCATAAGAGCAGATAAGATCACGTCAGAGTTTGGCTCATATGCATATGCTCGGGTTTTGGTAGAGGTTGATGTTTCTAAAGACTTAGTGCGCAAAGTGAATTTTTTTTCTGTCAGATGGTTCTCCTTTTGAGCAGAAAATCGACTATGAGACAAAACCCAGATATTGCACATGATGCAATATGATAGGACATACCACTAGCAGTTGTAGATTCCAACCTCCCAAGCCTCCTGATGCTTCCAAGCAGAACCTTGCTGGAGAGGATAAGGCCCAGCAACAAGTTGTGGAGGCTCTTAGTCAACCTGAGGGTGATAAGGCTCGGGATGCTAGTCCTCCAACAGTTGGAGGTGAAAACTCTAAGCAGCCTCTGGCCAGCAATGAGGTTACTAACAAGGGGGATTTGAATACTGAGGGTCTCAACAACAGCACTCATTTGTAAATTGTTGAAAACACACCAGATTTTCATCCACAAGATATTGAGGAGGATGATGACGGGTTTATTAAGAAGAAGACCAAGGTTAGAAACAAGGCCACAAAAAATTCAGACATGCCCAGGCCGCAGGGCAAAGTTTCTAAGATGAACACTAAAGAGAGGAAGGGATCAACTCATTTTTTTGCCGGTGAGGGTTCTTCCCGCAAAATGCCATGATTATTTCCTCTTGGAATATAAGGGGATTCAACATGCCCCTTAAGCACCATGCAATGCTTAAATTTTTGCGCACTAAGGAGGTAGATGTTGTAGCCCTCCTGGAAACAAAGATTGATAGCTTTTTTTTGAAGTTTAATCTGAATAAGAAGTTTATGGGGTGGGGTTGTGCCCATAATTTTAGCCACCATAGGGCTGGTCGTATTCTTCTTTTCTGGAAGAAAGATAGAGTGACAATGGACATTTTGGATATGTCATCCCAAGCCATTCACTACCACTTTTTGTGTAAAATCACGGGATTATCTTCCTGGGCTTCTTTTGCTTACGGGTTACACTCAATTACTAATTGAAGACAACTCTGGAGCTCATTGCTGGATTTTGATAGACAGGTGAACGACCCTTGGGTGGTCCTTGGTGATTTCAATAGTGTGTTAAGCCCGAATGACAAAATAAATGGCTCCAATATTTCTAATTATGAAATGGTGGACTTTAGTAGCTGCTGTTCAGACTTGGGGCTCTAGCAATTGAAAACAACTGGTCTGTTCTTCACTTGGACCAATGGTACTATTTGGAGCAAGATTGACAGAGTTATGTGTAATTCTCTTTGGATGGAATCCTTCCGCCATTCGTTTGCAAGTGTCTCGGATATTAGTTCAATTTCGGACCATGTTGCCTTAATTGTTCATCTGGATCCCACTGTGGTGAAAGGCAAATCGACTTTTAAATTTAATAATGCTATGCTGACCATAGTAATTTCTTGCCTACTATGTCTTTTGCTTGGTCTAATGAATTGAATGGGTGCAAGATGTATCAGGTCTGTAGGAAGCTCAAAATGCTAAAGCCACTTCTAAGAGCTATCTATAGAGATGACTATAGTGGTTTGTCTAGCTGCATTGAGAAAGCTGAGCTGGATTATCTTAATTTGCTTCTCCAAATTCAGCTAAGACCTAATGACCATGCTCTCACTGTCAAAGCAGCTGCAGACAGATCCAGCTTATTAGCCCTCCGCTTGGCTGAATCTCGTATGCTAGCTCAATTATCCAAGAATAAGTTACTGGTAGCTGCGGACAGAAGCTCCAAATTTTTTTATTCCCTTGTCAATAGGGAGAGAAATGCTAGGTTCATACCAGCTATTCAGAAAGAAGATGGCAACTTCACTACCTCCCAAGCTGATATAGGAGTAGAATTTGTTAGCTATTTCTCCTCTTTGCTCGGAACCAGTGTTCCTTCTGAGTCCCCTTCTGTGGAGGTTTGCTCCAGAGGTTCTCGGGTGTCCCTAGGCTGTTATGCTGAGTTGCTCAAACTAGTTTCCTTTGATGAGGTTTGGGACATAGTTTCTCGAATGGATAACAACAAATCCCCTGGTCCTGATGGCTATAATGCACTTTTCTTCAAAAAAGCTTGGCCAATTTTAGGGAGTGACATTTATGAGGCCATCAAAGAATTCTTTGACAGTGGGCGGCTTCTCAAGCAAATCAACCATGCCTTTATAGCTCTCATCCCTAAAACTAGGAATGCTAATAGGGTAAACCAATTCAGACCAATCTCTTGCTGTAATATTCTGTATAAGATCATCTTCAAGATAATTGCTAATAGGCTGGCTCCTGTCTTGTCCTCTATTATTGACCCTTCTCAAGCGGCTTTTGTGAAGTCAAGGAATATGGCTGATAATGTTTTCTTGGTCTAGGAGTTAGTCAGAAAATATGCTAGAAAGAGAAGCTCTCCTAGATGCATGCTCAATATTGACTTGCACAAGGCCTATGATTCCATTTCATGGGACTTTCTTAGCTGGATGCTTCATGCTTTGGGTTTCTCGGCTACTTTTTGCGGTTGGATAATAGAGTGCGTCACATCTACCTCCTTTAGTATATCCGTCAATGGAGCCATTTATGGTCATTTTAAAGGCAAGAGATGAAAATATAATGAACACTTATGCAAATAACCAAGAGGGGGGGGGGGTGAATTGGTTTTATCTCAGAGTTTTTAAAATTTAAAATAATTTTTAAACACAGCAAAAGTCTTTTACAAAAATCGATGTCGTTGTGTCGATATTAACATAGGTATTTTTTAACAAGCATAAGATAACATTGGTTTTTATAAAAACCAATGTTGTGTTTTTGAAGCACAACACTTCTTTTCCACTCCCTTATATTCGTGTTCTCAGTGTTCTACTGCCAAAGTTCTAAAATCTAAACTGAACACTGCCAAAGTTCTAAAGTCTAAACATGGCTCTCTCAAACCTTGTCACATACTCACCTTCCTCCATTCCTCCCCAGTCCCCACACTGTCCCTTCCCTTCTTCATGGCTATCCCAACCATCCAATGGCCCTCACTACCGACCCTTCTGCTCGCCATGTTCGATCGCTTCGGCTCCTTCTCCTGTTGCACTCGCTCTTCCTCTGGGCCCAGACGTGGCCTGACTTCAGGCCCAACCACAAACTCTTTGACGCCGCAGTCAACATGCTCGCGAGGGTGAGGGAGTTCGATGCCTCGTGGAAACTTGTTCTCCATCATGCTCGAGAAGTAGAAAAAGAAAGGTTGGTTTTTTGTTGGAACCTTCGCTATCATGATTCGGCGTTACGCTCATGCAGGTAATGAAAAATGAATTGGGATTTAGGGTTTCAATTTGTTCAATTCGAGTCTAGCAGTTTCAATTTAGGATTTTGGGTTTCAATATAGGGTTTCTAATTTTTTCATTTGTATGTTGCATAATTTTTCATTCAATGCTTCAATCCTGTGACAATCAAAGGGACCGTCAGCTGTGCGACGCCAATATTCGTTGGTGTTGGTGCTATTATGTGTCTTTCTCACAAAAATGGATAATGGTTGTTTCTGTTCCCCAAGACGTGATTTTCCTGCTGCTCTGAGAGTTCTAGTTGTGGATGATGATCCAAAGTGGCTCAAGATCCTTGAGAAGGTGATCAAAAAGTGCAATTATGAAGGTTTGTATGTTTTAACTCGTGATCTCTTAAATGGAGGACTGGAGGAGGAGTCCTTCCTTGATCCTCACATGAAGCTGTGAACACAGGATTTTGTGTGTGAGAGTTTTAGCAGGTTTTACGTGAGTGGGAAAAAAGTCACAAGCAGTCCTTCATCCATCTCTCAAAACTATCACGGCTGGCTATTTAAAACGCTGTTGGATACTGATTACCATATTCTGACTCGGCCTCTTGAAATTTCCCTGGGGCTGTTTGGGGTTAGGGTAACTTTCTTAGTTTGGCAGTTCATTTGCATGAAGGGTTTGGAACTTAATTGCTGAGAAATACTAGTATGTAAAAGTAGTATACTCAGGTCATGATTAAATTTTTAGCACGGTTCATGATTGCTGAACTGCCCAATGAAGAATGATCTCTTTGTGCATTGTTAATATAATATATAATAATAATATACTTACACTTTTTATTCAAATTATCGTAGCACTACTAGAAAACCTGGCTTTTACGACTCCTTTTCGAAGTCGGTTTCCCAAAAACCGTAGTTGAAATGGACACGGTGGCATTTTGGTAAATAAAACAAACTGTTCAAACACAGTTATTTTAGAACCGTAGTTATTTAATTATTTCGAAATCGGTTGCAACTAGGACCGTCGTCGTTTAATTAATTCAAATACGGTTGGTGATGAGACCATCGTTGATTAACAGAGCAAAACGCCACCGTTTTAAAACTTGGGCTTTCCCTATAAATTGTGTTCGTTCCCTTTTCAGTCGAAGAGTTTCAAGCTGCGAGGAGTTCCACAGTCTTCCTCTGGCCAAGGGCAAGAAGCCAGATGAAGGTGTTGACCGCGAGGACCGCCACAAGCTTGGCCTTGTTTTCCTCCGCTGGGAGGAAGTCATCTCTATGACTGTCGAGGACCCTCCTTCGTCGGAAGAGTCCAGCTCCAAGGCCGTCGGCGCCGTCGCTGCTCTCAAGGGACCTAGCATCGGACGTGCTGCCGATAGAGGTATCTTTGATTTATTGTCCTTTACTAATTTCGGAAAAGTGCCGCCGGCTCCCGCTCCGACGAATGTTTGCCGATTCCAGGACTCTCGAGGGAGATATAGCACAGCGGGTGCATCTCTTTCACTCGCATTTTTCTCTTCCTCACAAAATATTTTCTTCCTAATTTTCGCTCTTTTTTTATTATTTTAATGTGACTATTTTACTAAAGTTGGAAATATATTCTAATTATTTTCTTCATTGTTTTGTTTCCGTGCTCTCAAACTGAGTGAGGTTGGAATAAGAAGGAGCTGAGAGGAGTGAAACTGAGACGGAGAATTAAAAGGACATGGAAGGAGGGTGAGTGATGGATATATTAGTGTAAAAAAAAGAGTGCAAATGAAAATAGCTTAGAATTTTATTTTTAGAAAAAATGAGATTAGTATATGCAAATGAATAAATTGATGTGTTGGAAGATGGGATAGCCGACGGGTATATATACAAGTTAGATTAGGCAAAGGCAACGAGAAAGGGGCACCGTTGTGATAAAGTGAAACTACAAGGGTTTTAAATTGGAAAGAAAGACTCGTCCCTAGTCTTTACTTGTTGTGATGTTTTTTGGGTTTGACGGTGTTGTGTGGACTGCAAGACATTGCTAATACCGAGTTGCCTCCAACTCACCCTATCAGGCTTGGTCTTGCTCTGAACTTCTCTGTGTTTTACTATGAGATTCTTAACTTTTCATTTGGTGGTAGCTTATGTTGTGTTTATATTTTTGTAGGGTCTTTGATTAAACTTTTCACTAATCACTTTTATTCTTGAAATTGTTGTTGGGCTAGTGTTACGTAAACCTTGTTGTAAAGCCATCTTAATAAAGCTCTTATGATGCAGAGAAACTTCTTAAGCCGTATGTTGTTGCTGACCCAGAAATTCAGGTTGCCAAAATGATAAGCTTGATCACCCACTTGGTATATCTGTGTCGTTATATTTCTTCTGCCCGCTAAAATGCTCCTTTTTTGGTACTATTATGGCTTGGGAGAAAGAAATTAACGAAGTCAATTTTATTATAATTGCTAGTGATGACCTTCTGGAATGTCATATCAAACAAGGTGAGACTATCTTGTCTGTTAACTTTTATTATTTATAATTTCAATCTCTTGTTTGAAAGTTTTCTGATAATTTTTGTTAGTAGCTATTCATTGTTTTGCTTACTAAGTTGTACCAAAGCTGATAACTTTGCTGGAATAAATGATCTTAAACCCCATACCTTTTTATTATTCGTGAAAGTATAAAACCATTACTCATTAATTTAATAGCAAGATTTTTTCTAGTAGGTTCTACGATTATTTAACAATGTGTATTGCTTGCTTTTCTTTCTTTTTTTTTTTTTCATTTCCAGATGGTTGAAGCAGTAAAAGAATCTCCACTACTATGCCTTCCGATCCGTGAAATGCTTCTAGAGGTAGGGTGTGTTTTCATACTTTACAAATCCAATGTGTATTAACTACATTAAAAAATAATAACAACGCTGCTATACCTTGAATATGTATGAGAATTTCTAAGAATGAGTGAGTATGACAACGCTGCTATACCATAAAAAAATGTGTATTCAACCTTGTGCAGATAGAATTTGGAGTCAATAAAATGGCTCGTCTAGGTGACCATGACTCACTAAAAGCCTTTACTTTTCTTTACTTTTTATCCCTTGAGCATTAATGAGTTTCTTTATTGTTGGGTGTAGTTCTTTGGGACAAGGTCATCTCAAGGTCTTGCTTTAGATGCCACCACTGCAAAGGAACACTCAAGGTCTCTCTCTCTCTCTTATGCACGTGGCTTGTTATTGTTGATAGTAGATATTTGCTTAATTAGAACGTGCATAGTTAAGTTGATGAAAGTGGCTTGTTATTCTTTCATGATTTTTTAAAATGTTTCGATAAATTCATGATAAAGCTTATTAAAAACTAATGGAGCTAGGTTAGGTAGAGGGTTGGCTATTTAAATTTTCGTAAAGAGAAATAATTGCAATTTTATTTACTTCATTTAATTAGTGTTTGACTTTATCAAAATTGTCTACTAAAAAAAGTATTGGTGACACAAAAATTATAAAGCTTATATTACAAATAATTTAGGTTAGGTAGAGGGTTGGCTATTTATAAAATAATATTGAAGGAAAACTTACTTGTAACTATTGATATAAATACATTAGGCTGAATTATTTTAATGTACAATGGAAATTATGTTTTGTTTGGCTATGTCATATAAATAAACAAAGTAACTTTTTGTTCATTGTCTATTAAGATTTTATATGATTTTATTGCTAACGTGGCTTTCATTGCTTTTTAGGCAAATGAGCCTTGCCATTTTAATTACTGTTGCTATAGGACACCTTTCTACATTTATATAGGAATAATAATAATATTTATTGCGATAATTTTTTATTTTGCATCAAATTATGCACAAAATAGTCATCATCTCTGCCAGTGATTTCAATGTTAGCTTATTATACGACTAATTAAAAAAGGTATCATTCTTTTATGTACTGCATATATGGATTGTGGTGGGGTATCCTTTCCTTATTTTAATTATTCCTTTTCAATATCACTATCTATTTCTATTTTTTCATATATGATAAGGTAGCCTCATAAATGATCCCTTTCCTTTTCTACTACGGTTTTGGATGCCCACCGTTGTAGATTACTTAATCAAAGTCGGGTATTTTAGCAAACCGTAGTAGAATAGGCGATTTTTTTTTTTTGAAAAAAGCTTAATCAAAGACGGTTCCTATTACAGAACTGTAGTGGATATAGGCGATTTTTTTTTTTTTTGAAAAATGCTTAATCAAAGGCGATTCCTATTACAGAACCGTAGTGGATATAAGCGATTTTTTTTTTGTAAAACGCTTAATCAAAGATGGTTCCTATTACAGAACCGTAGTGGATATAGCAGTATTTAAATACGGTTTCCTACATAACCGTAGTTGAAATGATGTTAATCAAAGACGGTCTCCTGACCGTAGTTAAAATACATCTTTTCAACGACACCTATATCTACGACAGTCATATGATCGTTGTTGTAATGCGCCCAGAACCGTAGTAGATTGAGCTGCTTGTAGTAGTATAGGCTGCTTTCTTGTTTGCTTTGGCTGGGTCAGTGGTTGCACAGGCTGCTGCTCAAACTGCATTGGCAACTCTTTTTGAGGTTTACAAAGCAACTAAAATAAATTATCGTTTCTTTCCGAGGAATACATTGCTGCAAGGTGAGAATGATATTTAACACAGCCTAAGATTATAGTCTTTTGAAGGAATTAATCTGTCATCAGTCAATGTGATTTATCTGGGAACGGATGGACCAATCTTCATTGTGTTCTTGGTGTGTTTGATTGGAATAATTTGTAAATGTAGCATTGCAACTGATCTTTAGTAAAAATCTTTGGTGCACCAAATTTCCTCTTTTCAATGGTTGACTTTTCGAATAACTCCAGAAGAACATTATACTCTAATAAAAATTTCATATATTTAGCAGTTAGTTTCTTCTCTTTTTTTTCCTTCTTTATTTTAATGTGATTATTATATGTTCTCTGTGATTCCATTGTAAAAAATTTATTTTGATCTGAACATGTTAACAAACATAAACAACACATTCAAATCAAACAGCGGAAGCATAAATAGAAAAAAAGAAATTCAGAGGTACCTACCTCCAGCCATTGCTATCAACCTTCAAGTAACCTTCAGAGTTTTAGTTTTCCAGTCCCTCACTCACTCAAACTCGATGGTGTGTTTTCTGAATAGAGGAGTAGACTTGGTGATCTAAAACAGAGAGTGCCCAGTTCTATTTATAGAGTTCTGTCCATCACAAAATTCAATCTTTAATGGAATAAGATAATGGGTTAGTGGGTGAATGTAACCAATAAATGGACCACATACAGAAACAGTTTTCTTTAAAAGATATAGACTGAATATTTAAATATTCTTATCTTTATGGAATAAAAGACATAAACTAAATATCTAAACATTCCTATCTTTATGGAATGATAAGATAAACTGAATATGTAAACTTTCATATTTCTTTTATTCCTATCTTTATTAAATATCTTTTTAGAAACAGAAAACCAACATTCTCCCACTTGGTCCATTTAACCCAACATCAGTAATAAGAAGAAACAAAGTATATGAGTCATGGCGATAGGTCTTCTAATTAATAGCGAATATTATCTTCCATGTACCACAATATATAAAGTCTCTAAATGTTAGCTCTCAACTTAATGAATAAATCATATATTTACTCTAGATCAAAACTTAATGACATTTCTCAAAAATAAATAAATGAATATGTGCACAAAACTTTATGAGAAAATATCAAACTGAATAAGAGTTTCAAAATTAACAATTGTTCTTCAATAAAATCATATTATGGAACCAAGTCCCATTCGTACTACATGATCCTTGAAATTCTTTGGTGGCATGCCTTTAGTCAAAGGATCAGTAATCATCAACTCAGTGCTAATGTGTTCAATGACCACTTTCTTTTCTTTAACACGTTCTCTTATGGCTAAGTACTTAATGTCGATGTGTTTATTTCGACTTCCACTTTCGTTATTCTTAGCCATGAATATCGCATGAGAGTTGTCACAGTACATTTTTAATGGCTTAATTAGAAATAGAGTCCATAACTCTAAGCCCAGATATGAAACTCTTCAACCATACACCATGCGAGGTAGCCTCAAAACATGAAACAAACTCAGCCTCCATAGTAGAAGTGGCAGTCAAGGTCTGCTTGGCACTTCCCCAAGATACAGCTCCACCAACTAGCATAAAGATATAACCAGATGTTGATTTTAGTAAAAATCGATGTTGTTTAATGCATATTTTACATTTTTTTGTTTATTTCTCATTAAGCAATATTGGCTTCTCTTAAAAATCGATGTTGTATAATTTTTTTAACATCGATTTTTGAAAACAGATTTAATGTTGATACTTTTAACGTCGGTGGTTTCAACATCGGTTAAAAATCGATGTTAAAAGCCGAAAAAAATCGATGTTAAAAGCCTATTTTCTAGTAGTGGTAAGACCTAAATTAAGTTGTTTATCCAAGCGGGGCAATATTCCATAACTCAGGACATAACTACATCAACAACCCAGTTCAGATTTTCATCCCATGATGCTACAAAAATAATAAACACCACTTTCAATTTACATTAATGAATGAATAATCAAATAACCAATTCCTGACCACTTCAAATTAAATCCAATTGCTTGTTTATATCTTCTTTTTTTTTCCCACATGATTGCCTCCCTTCTACATGTGGTCTCACACCAAAAAATAACAGATCAAACACTCAATGTTATTGTTAAAAGAAAAATAAAAAACATTTTTATTTTCCTCTCCCTTTTTTTTTTGGTATTGAGCTCACATTTTCCCACATAGACATGAAAATTCGATACCAATGACATATTGGCATTCCCCTTGGTGCTCTACCAATGAGCTCACACACTCCACTTAGCTAAACATGGAGAAAGCAGGCTCTAACAATCCTAAATCTGCTTTGAAGGTTGGGAAGCTTAGTTGTTGTCTTTTTCTTTTTCTTTTGTTCTATTCTCTCTTATTACTAGAATAACATGTCCTAACAGTTTCATTTCTTTTACATTTTCCTTAATTTTCCATGGAAAAAGTTTGTGAAGAACACTTGTTAGTCTGCAGCTTAATGGAGCAATACTAATTCTAGAGGTATGGTGAGGTTAGGACACAGAAGTTATTGAAGATAGTGTTTTTGCACTTGTTTAGCTGTTTTGTTTCAGTTCATCTTAAGGTTGAAAGTTATGAAGCAACTACATCACCTCTAAATGACAGTGAAGGAAAAGAGATCAGTGACAAGTGTTATTTAAGTAATACCTCTTGCATACTTAGATGGTGATACAAATACAACCTTTGTTTTTATTTATTTATAAGATAGCACACCTATATATATATATATATATATATATATATATATATATATATATATATATATGGATGTGTGTTCTTTTGTCTGTGACACCACACTGTGTTATTATCATTAACTACCCCATCCACCCAACAAGTTTATCCTTGCTATCAATTAGTGATTTAAAAATTGACAAAATCTCTTGTATCTCTCTAAAATTTGAAAGAAAAAAAAACAATCCTATAACCAATGAAAGCTTTTCTGACAAAAAAATAAGAAAGCATCATTAGCCTGTGAATAATGAACTATCCACCTAATTTGATGAATCTCAATTCTCAAGCACAAAAATCAGAAGGATCAATACATGTTGTGTCATCATATATGAACAGAGCATACCTTGTTTTAAAAGTGAAATTTTCTGGAAAAGATCCAGGTAATGAACACCAGATACTATCAGTGTCTAGTTCAGGTGGCTTTCCTATTGTCTCTACTAGCAACATGATAATTTTACTATTGCTAGCTGTGGTACATCTGATATTTTCAGTTGAGTTACCATTTGTGCTTCATAAACTTGATTCTTAGACAGAAGTTCTGGTCTTATTGATGGATCTACACCCTAACAAAAAACGGGTAAAAGTGTAACTAATCGAAATGACCAACAATTCATTTAATAGCTTAAATTTGAGAAAGAAAAATTGAAGCTCAGGTGTTTGATGCTTCTAGGTACGGATTCATACATTCATATTGATGGAAAGGGAAATTAAACTTACAAATTTAAGTTAAACATCTAGAAATCTACAAAAAATATATTCAGAACGCGGCATGAAAGTAACCAGATTGCCATGCCCAAAATTTATCCCTACTCTCTATTACCTTTGCACCATAGGGGAAATTAAGCTATTATGCCAAACTGGTTATTTGCAAATCAATTTGCAACTTTGGAATGAAAATTCAAGAAAAATAAGTCAATGACAATAGCTGACAAAGAACACGTCAATCTAAAGCCTCAACAACTATATGAACAGACAATAAAACTAAAGTTTATATTACACAAAGTTAGGCATGTTTGTTCAAATCCATTACTAACATGCTACAATATTTCTGTCCAATTAAACAAGAAAAGGTGCACCAAATTCATGAGCATGAAGCATCCAAAGCTTGAAGAAGATGATTATGACGAACAGATGATGACAAAGATAAATGTGCAGACAGAAAAAAAAATCATAGCATAAATGATAACATACCCCTAATACAATCAATTTTAGTGCCTTCCGGAAACCAAACACCTTTCCTTCACTATCAGACATGTCTTGCCATGTGTATGGATTGAAAGAGGAGGTGGATGAGCATGCCTTCTTCACAAAACCTTCTGGAACTATGAGAAGCTTCTCTGCTTCCTCAATGGAAGATTCATGGCAACTGACACCACTAACTATAAGCTCCTCTTCCTCATCAAAACAAAGGAGTTGCTCTGGTTTATCCAATGACAACAACGAGTACTCATACTTGCAACTTCAGAGCCTCAGTGGCAACAATTAAAAACAGCCACAACAAGATCAAGGTTGCTACATATCAGGTTGCTAGATATTAAAATGCTACCAGATTGATAACACAAAGAAAAGTCACGCAAATGCAGACCATCTCTTGAAGAGAAAAGTACATGTACCTCTCTAGAAAGTATGCAAAATGGAGCATCACAACTACTATTTGCCGATAAGTTACATACACAAAACGACTCATCCTGTGATTGAAAGAGGCTTTGGTGGTCAGATATCATTCAAACTCGTGTCTAACCTTACTCACATATGAAGGGAAAAATTGTTTAATCCAGGACCCTCATGCATATTGATGTTTAAATGAAATTATCTCTTACCTATAATTATTGATGTTTAAAATTAATAATGCATATGGATTAAGGAGTATTTTATAAATATTAAATATTATTATATTGTGCGATGCAAGCAAATAAGGATCCGATACAAACTTCCACCTTCTCCATTGGTGTAAGTTAGAATCCTTCTGACTATTTTTCTCGTTTAGGCAAATCCTATCCAGTCATCCTTTGTTGTAATCCTCTAGACAAACTGACACTTGCAACATGTTATTTAGCGTCCTTCGCGATGGTATTGGGATGTCACCCCATTCTATCACATTTATCAGAAAACACTACTACAAAATAGTATAACAAAGGCTGAGAAATTAAGAGCATTTCAGGTGACATTTGAGTATAACAAAGGAGATTGAAGAAATTGCAATGAAAAGGTATCCAGATCTGATATGAGAAATCAAACAAAAGAACCTCACTGAAAGGAGACAACCCTCAACATCGTTCCACTTCACGTTGGGCTTCTCCCTTATAATGGTCGAGTTGAGCCCGACTTGGAGCTTGGCCTACTCGGGGTCGTCGCCGTCGCCACCGCCTTCACCGTCCTTTGGCTTGGTCTTGGGCCTTGCACCCACAGTCGCGTCCCAGTTGGAGGTCGGATCAGGGCCGCCGTAGTAGAGCACGACCCGAAGAACCCACGATTTTATGTGTTGAAGAAGGCAAAGAGAGCGCAAAATGAACGACATCGTTGGGATCGACAGGGAGAGGAGGGAAGGGCTGACGTCCACGGAGGGGAGGGGAAGGGGCTTGGGTTTTTGAAAAGTTCTGAAATGGGGAGACTTTGAGCAAGTTGCGGGAACGAATAATAAAGGCTAAAAGGCACACCCAATGAAGACGGTTTTTGAATTTTTTTATAAAACCGACTTTAGTTATCTAATTTCAAAGACGGTTTTTATAAAAACCGTTTTTGAAATATCTTTTAAAGATGGTTCCATAATAATCGATTTTAAAAAGTTATAATTATTTACAAAAATGCCACCAGTATGTCTATGAAGTCGATTCTTCGACAACCGTCTTAAAAAACTATTATTGTAGTAGTGAATGATGAAGCGACAAGGACAAAGGAAGGAGAGAGAAAAGGATAAATTTATTAAATATATTTTTTTTCTTCCGGTAAAAAAACTTATTATAACAAGTTATTTTAGTCCCTCACATGTGAACCTTTGCTTTTGAACTTCATATTAGAACTCGCTCTTTCTTGAAATGAGCCAACTGATAGTTGCAAGACTGTGTGGAAAATGTGATTGTAATGGGCTGAGAAAAAAAGGGGCACCTAGATTTGCCATAATAGACAATGGTTGGGATTGATCATTGAAAGCGAGATCTAGGAATTTTAAGAAGAAAACTAGTAGAAAAGTTGTTGGAGTCACCTAAAGGTGCAGTAGGTTGGGAAAAGTAAGGTGCAGATAGATTTGTGTTTTGTGGGAATATCCGGTATTGCTTTACATTTTTGAGTTGCTTGTTTACTTCTCTCTTTGGCGGTTAAAACAAGTTTCTTTTATATAAAAAATACATGTTTTTCAGTTATGTTTGGTCATTTTACGCAAAATACCAAATATCATATGTATGAACATATCATATATTATATACAAATGTAAACATATTTGCACAAATAATTTTTGAAAATGTTTATATAACTTAAAATACTATAACACTTTCTTGAAATGAGCCAACTGATAGTTGTAAGATTGAGTGGAAAATGTGATTGTAACGGGCTAAGATTGAAAAATGGGGGTACCTAGATTTGCCATAATAGACAAAGGTTGGGATTGACCGTTAAAAGTGAGATCTAGGAATTTTAAGAAGACAACTAGTAGAAAGTTGTTGGAGTCACGTGAAGGTGCAATAGGCTGGAAAAAACAAGGTACACATAGATTTGTGTTTTGAGGGAGTATCGGGTATTGCTTTACACTTTTGAGCTGTTTGTTTCCTTTTCTCTTTGGCGGTTAAAATAAGTTTTTTTATTTTAAAAATACATATTTTTCAGTTATGTTTGGTCACTTTACACAAAATACCAAATATCATATGTATGAACGTCATAAATTATATACAAATGCAAACATATTTGCACAAATAATTTTTAAAAAAGTGTTTATATAAATTAAAATATTATAGCACTTTCTTGAAATGAGCCAACTGATAGCTGTAAAATTGTGTGGAAAAATGTGATTGTAACATGCTAAGATAAAAAAATGGGGGCACCTAGATTTGCCATAATAGACAAGGGTTGGGATTGACCGTTGAAAGTGAGATTTAGAAAATCTAAGAAAACACCTAGTAGAAAAATTGTTTGAGTCACGTGAAGATGCAATAGGTTAGGAAAACAAGGTGCACATAGATTTGTGTTTTCGGGGAGTACTATTCCTTGCTTTTGAGTTGTTTACATTGCTCTTTGATAGGAACAATATTTTTTTTCGAGCAAAATGTATTTATTTTTCAGTTATGTTTGGTTACTTTACACAAAATACCGAATCTCATATGTAAGGGCATCATAAGTTATATACAAATATTAATATATTTACACATATAATTTTTCTTTAAAAAAATGCTTACATAAATGAAATTAATATAATACTTTTATAATTATAAGTATAAATTATTTTAAAATATATCAATATTAATAATTCTTTCACATGTACACACATATTAAATATTGTGTGTTTATATACATATATGCGAACATATATTTTTGTAAAAAAAATTAAAACTAAAGAAAAATATATAATAATATCAAAAGTACGTTATAAATTAACTTTCATACCACATGCAAGTTATTACACACACAATATATATATATATATATATATATATATATATATATATATATTCGATATCGATTTTAAAAAAATCGATGATACTGGAAGAGATTCAAAAGGTCTTTTATAAAACTTGGCCTCTCGCTCTCCCGGTTTCAGCAGCGGCACCCTCTTTCTCGTTCGTATCTTTTTCTCTCATATCCTTCTTCTTCTTCTTCTTTATTGGTAACCCACTCTCATCTTATTTTATGTTATTGTTATGTTAGGATTCCGGTTATATTTGAGGGTGATCTCGCTCATACTGCCAAATTCCATCCCCATTAAAATGATTGCATCCACATTGCTGGAAAACTCACCACTGATTCACCCCAATTGGAACACCTCCAACCCAAATCTAATCTTCAGGTATACTTACTTTTCTTTATCTTCACTTTCACTTGTTTACTACTACATTACATTCCAATCAGTCTTCTTTAGTATCAAAAATTAATTCATTAATAGGTTATGGTACAAACCCTTAACTTTGTTCAACGATATCCCCAACCCAACACCACCACATCAATTGATTTGGAACCTCAACCTCAACCAGAACACTCAATACATAAGTACACTAGTTAATTATATCAATATCAATTTAAATATGTCTCTTTTATTTTCTAGTTTAGTATTTGGGTTGTTTCAACATTCCAAAATTTTGCAAATTTTTTTTATTTATTTTTACAACTAGTGCAAAGAGAAACCCAAATTCTTCTTCACCGAGTCCCTAGAGAGAGATAATCCCATGCAGTGGTGTGATTTCCGTGAAAGCAAACACAATGGATTGGTAGTGACTGACTCATGACTTATCTTTCTCTTTTTGACTAATTTATTTGGGGATCAATCCTTTTACACCTCTATTTACTTAGTACAGGTAAAACCAAAGCACCCTGATTTCAAACTCAAGGATGGCTATTCTCTTTGGCTTGGAAAGGATGAAAAATGGGTTTTGCCTAAATTGGAAGGACTTCAATTTGATGTTCCAACTGCTATATCCAAAAAAGGTTTGTCTCTGTCTGTATAAATCATAAAGGCCTTCATGTGCATCCATCATATATAGTCAGTCATATTTGAGATGCATGATAGAGTTGGTGCAAACAGATTCTCAGTCTGATTTGGGGTTCATATCTAATTAAAAAAAAAAAACAAATTTATATTTTGGATTTTGTAGCTTGGAGATGCTCTCAATTTGTCATGTTTGTTTTGTCTGTGCAACTTAAGATTATTCCTTGTCCTACTTCCTTTTATGCATCATATTTTGTTTTAAAGTACACATGTCTTAGGTGATGGATGTGAGTCCTGGAATGATTTGGTGAAAAATTATGCTAACTGGTGGGATAATAGATTAAATAAGGTAGTCCCATTTTCTGTTTTGTCCTTGTGTTCTTAAATCTTTACAAGTTTATATTACTTTATTAGATTTTTTTGTATTGAGTCAGTAGTTCAAAGTGTAAATACTGAAAGGACATTGGTTTCATAAGCAATGGACAATGAAGCAGAAAATGGAGTCATTTGCCAAGTTGGATATATTCTCTTTGTTAGACTTCCATGTAATTAACTTATGCTTTCCCAAGTTCTGTTTTTGTGATATTTTTTTATATAAAACTTAGTATCTAAACCATTCGACTACTCAACATTTGACTTGCAGTCTTTAGCTAGGCAGATATAGATATATTAGCTAGCTGCTTCTGATGTGAAAATGCATTTATCATCAGACAGAATTTCTGCTACTTCTATACATCCTTATTCTACATATGAGGGGAAGTAATTTTGCTCAATTGATGGTGGATTTCATGTTCCTAATATGAAAGTGCATTTTGGAATTTTTTTCTTTCTTTCACGAGCATGTTATATTTCAATGTGCCCATCTCTGGTCTTGGGAATGTCTCCCCTTGATCTGATGATTACTTTGCAGCCTTACTTTGTGGCAGAGACAACAATGCCTGGAAAGAGTAGGGTTTGATTTCAATGGTGCTTCTCGGTCCTTTAATGTTCTGGCTGAGTACCTTTTTGGTAAGGTAGTTATATATTTTACAATTATTCATGCATTTTAAAATTTTACTGGGTTGCCTTTATATGCATTTACTTTGCCTTTAATGATTTTGTGAAATGTCTCATTTACAATCTTTATCTTATTTATTTTTATATGCACTGCCAGCAAGTTTAGTTCTCTTTGATACATGGAAAGACAAAATAGGAAGAGAGAAAAAGGATAAAAAAAATACTGCTGTTTCTTTTTTTATTTCATAGAAATGAAAATAAAAACTAACAAAATAAACATAATAAGAATAGGAATGATACCATATACATTCGTCAATATTAAGACTAGAGTTAAGTCCAACATTAATTTTTTTTTACTTAATTATGTAAAGGGTGGTGACTTTATTTATTACTAAATTATTTGAACCAATTATGCAATAGAACAAACTTTAACATAAATGTTGAAAATTATTAACCTTAAAATCGAAAGTCCCCACATACTTATTGTAACTTTATTATTTGAACTTCAATATTTTTTAAAAATATTATAGTTAAAACTAATTTCATTGTACGCTTTAAATTGTTAGTTACAAATCCAAAATATAATTTTAATATTTAAATATTTTTATGATTATAAAAATTAATTATAATATAATTTTATATATTAAAAAATATTTTTTATAAATTTAAATTGTATAAAATAAATATTTATCTTGTGCAATATTAATTAATAATGCACAAACTAATTGGTTGTATTTTTTTTTGGCTTATGTAAAAATTAAATTTGAAAAGTATAATGTTAGGTTCTTGATGTTCAAATTGAATGTTAGGATTCTTAATTTTTTAATTATTCTTGAGACAAAATTGATTTTCCTTCATAATGAACTTAGCATTGGAGTTGAGTGTTAAGACCATGTTTGATCAAATTTTCTATCGTCACGCTTATAATGGGTAAGTATATAGTAATTAAATATTCAATGGGTTTGAATGAAGGCTAGAAAATACGTAGAAGTTCATTATGTTGTATTCTAGTGCATTTGGTTCTGAAATATGGACTGATAACAAAAAGTGACACTGATGTTATTTTCTGGAAGTTCTATATTTACCATATTTTGGTCGATCATGTTATTCAATTCATGTATAAAACAAGCATGCTTGCTGCTTTCACGATAATAAAAGGATAAATTAACTAGTTGAAGTTAGTTACATGAATGGCAAGATGTAATTCAATTTGGTTAAATACTAATTTGTACGTGTTGTTCTTGTAAAATGATATATATATATATATATATATATACATTTTATATCTTGGAATTAGTTGTAAACTATTTGAGGTACAAAGACTAACTATAATCAAGAAAGTAGCTTAAACTATTTGAGTCCTTTAGTAGGCGTTCCTCAATTGCTATTAACCTTACTTATATAGCTTAAATATAATGTTAATGGTTTTTATCTGGCATATAGATTTTTAGTAGTTGCATAATTACATTAACCTTACTTACAATTTATGCAGCATTTGACTTACGAGTATGCTAAGAGAGGTGCTTGCTTAACAATTTTTTCCAGGAGGGAGACTACACTACGGGAAGTGGCTGATAGAGCACATGATTGTGGATCTTCTCTATCATTTGAATTATTATTCTATTATAAACCTAAAGAAAGACTTGATAGAATAAATTGTATTTTTATCAAGTGTTATATATTAATTGTTAATATAAGAAAATATCAATAATGTTGTTGATAGAAGTGCATTAAAAATCTTGTTTAATATTTTAATGTATTTTAAAATTACAGAGAAAGAAATAAAGAGCATATGTCATATTTTTTTTATAAAAAAATTACATATTACATCGTTTATGCAATAAATGATGTAAAAAATGACTATACAACATCGGTTACAAGAACAACCGATGTGAAAAAAATACTTTCTATCATCGTTTTTTTTATATAAAAATCGATGTAGTTTTTAAAATTTTACATTGATTTTTATAAAAACTGATGTTGTTTTCATAATTCAACATCGATTTTACGAAAATCGATGTTAATTTTTGCATATTTTTCATTTTTTTATTTCTTATCATACAATATCGGTTTTCTTAAAAATCAATGTCGTATAGTTATGTTAACATTAGTTTTCAAAAGCCGATGTTAATGTTCATACTTTCAACGTCGGTAGTTTCAACATCGGTTAAAAATCGATGTTAAAAGTAAAAAATAACCTATGTATAAAGCCTTTTTTCTAATAGTTCATTCTGCTTGTTGTAGCAAGATTGATGCCCTATGTTATCAATTTCTTCTCTATCTTACTCTTGAGTCTCAAATGTTTCAAACCACTAGTAAATAGAGAGACAATGGTGCAGTGAAACGATCACATTTGGAATTATATTTGAATTTGAATAAAATTATAAAATATGAATTATATATAAGGGTTATGACGTAGGATAGATAGAACACAAATATGGGAAGTTCTTGGGTGTAGCTTTAATTTAGCCATAGGTTACAAGAGGTTATATCAAAATGGGAAAATACGACTGAGAGTTAGTGAGGACTGAACAGAAAATGCATGATATGGTGAATAAATCTCTATATTCACGTGGTCAATTTAATGTGGGGAGCAGTATGAGTGTGGCCCAGTTAATGTGGCAAGATGGAGGTTGTTATTGTGTTTGTGTAATAACTTGAAGGGAAATAAATAGAGCAAAATGCATGTTTGGTATTTTTGAGTGGGTTATCCCCATTGTTATCTTGAAATATGAATACAGTTTGCATAACACAATATAAACCTACTACACAAACCTGGATAGGTTATTCTTTGCTAATACTTGCAGTTGCTGCCGAACCCTGTTGTAATGAACATCAATTTGAATTAGTAGTGTTGGCTTTGATAATATAAAAATGTAGATTGAACATTTGTTTACCAAAATTGAAGTTGTAGTTTCATCCTATATTCAGGATGCAAGTTAATATGCACTTAAGATCATAATTTGCTATTTATTTTGTTTGTAGGTACAACTAAGTCACCCTGTTAGTTAGGAACTTATTGGTTGCCATAGCCGAAATTCTTTGAGGAGTCCATCACAATTGTGGATTCCATTCCATTGCCATCAGCGAAGTTACTTTTGTTGTTTGTGCCCACTGTAGGAGGTATGTATGTGTTTGTTACACTTTTTTGCATATAACATTTACATGTGTAACATGTTTTATAGATTGTATTAAAGTTATCTACATTTTTAGTGAACCTTAGTGTCCCGTTCGAGCTTCAATACAATGATTAATATGGATAGTTTGGATTAATCGTTGTATTGGACCTTGAATTGTCTGTTTGGACAGTTTGGGAAGATTCAATTTTTTTACATAATTCATGTGTGGAGATTAAGTATGGTTTGTTTAATTTGATGAAATTTTGGATAAATGTGTTGCGATCACAAAGAGTGTGATTGCGTAACTCACGGCAAGTGTACCGATCGTTCAAGTAATAAATTTAGTAAGTAGAGTATCGTCTCCACGAGGATTGAGGCACTAAAATAATTGTAATTCTTATCTTAAAATTGGAAAGAATAGAAATAAAAGAAATTGAATTTGAGAGTAATTTTGTGATTTGGATTTAAATAA
>PYAF01001858.1:773630-796769 GCA_007407185.1 Glycine tomentella
ACTGGCTTTATTTCTGGGTTGCTTCTTTTTATTGCTTGTTTCTTCATTTATTGTACCTAAAATGTATAAAAATAACAATAAGTAATAATAATCACAAAGTGGTGAACTTTTGGCTTAATTCTATCATTTATTTAACATTTTCTACTAAATTTTGACTAAAACTATCCTAAATTTCACCATATATTAGCAACCTATCAAAATGCATATTGCTTTGATCTCTGGGTGCACATTTGAGATGTGGTGATTTGATTTCACTGGTTTCACTTCGTGTACTTGGAGACGGAAGCAAAATGCTGCCAAAATTTTGTCAAATTAAACAATCCATACTAAACTTCTAGAGACATGAATTATGTAAATAAATTGGGTTTTTCTGAATGGGATAGGACCACACCTTTAATGAACTAGGTGCCATGTTTACGCATGTTGGATAACCTTATAAGTATCACAACAAACTAAACATGGATCGTAGTTTGATGAAAGCATCATGTATAACTGACGAGTATGAGAATGGGTATGAATTATTTTTGCAATTTCTGAAATTAGTGCACTATCATTGGGTGGTAAGTTCTTCTGCCATTGTGTTAAATGTGGAAATGGAAGACGAGAGTCACTAAATGAGATTAGGTCACATCTTATATATGAAGGCATAATCCAAATTTATACTAAATGGATTTGGCATGGAGAATTGTCAGACATGCCATCAATGTCTCAAACGGTATCCAGTGATGAGGTATTTGGATGTCGGTTAAAAGAAATGATACGTGATATTGGCCAAGAGTGTTTTCGTCAAGCACATGCACCTTACTATGACCAATTAGAAAGTGATTCAAATCAGTTGTGTTTGGTTTGGTGAACTTGAAGGCAAGATATGGGTGGAGTGACAAAAGCTTCACCACATTACTACTATTGTTGAAAAAGATGCTACCTGAAGAAAACGTACTCTCGAAAAATCACTACGAGGCAAAGAAGATATTATATCCTGTGGATCTGGAGTACCAGAAAATTCATGCTTGCCCTAACGATTACATATTGTACAGGAATGACTTTGCGACACTGCGGAATTGCCCCACATGTGGGGTATCCCGATACAAAGTGAAGGACGACAATAGTAGTGATGGTGTGACACCAAAGAACCCTCGTCCAGCAAAAGTTTGCTGGTATCTTCCCATTATTTCAAGATTTAAGTAGCTGATTTCTAATAAAAATGATGCCAAACATCTTAGGTGGCAGGCAGAAGGAAGAATAACTGATGGGTTGTTGGCCATCCTGCCGATTCTCCCCAATGGAAGACAATTGATTGTGTGTATCCTGATTTTGAAGTCGAGCCAAGAAACCTAAGGCTTGGTCTTGCTTCAGATGGTATGAATCCTTTTGGTAGCTTAAGTACCAACCATAGTTCATGGCCAGTTTTGTTGATGATTTACAACTAGGCATGGCAATCTGACTCGCATTCGTGGGCACCTGACCGAACCCGCCCCGATGTCAACGGGGAAAATCCGAGTTGATCGATTTTGGGTTCGGGTTCGATTTTTCCCCGCCTGTTGAATTCGGGGGCAGGGGCAGTTTTGGTAATGCTGATACCCGCCTCGCCCCCGCTCCTAAGTAAACTACCAAAATACCCTTGTATATATATAAGAAGTAAACATGAAACCCTAATCACGTATCTGTATTCAATATTCACTTCTTAGTCTCGACCTCCGCTTCTTTCTCACACCCACTCACACATCACCGTCACGCACTGCCATCCCGCACCGTCGTCAACTCGTCATACACCGCTGCACGCAGTGCCATCAACACATCGTCGGTAAGCACTCAGATCTGAATCTCGGTAATTCTCTAGATGCCCAGTAATCATTTTTGCTGTTATTTTCTTTTGGATATGATTAATGTGGTTGGGGGGAGAAAATGTTAAGCTAGCGAATGATTCTCTACATAGAAAATAACAGGCGTTTAGTTTAGTGCCTGGTATTTGTTAGGTACTTTGGTATCTAGTTACTTGAATATGCATTTAGTTTGGTTTTTGGAATGATTTCAAATTTGTCATTTGGGTTTTTTAACTCGATTAACAAGAAATTGTGGCTCACAACCAATAATTGTGTTGCTAAGGGAGTGGTGTTAAATTAAAAAAAAATGTCTGCTTTAGCATCTTTAACACTTAACAGGCTTTCTTGGAATAGTTGGTTTTAAAAAATAATGTTGGCTTTATTATTGTTTTCTCTTTCTGATAAATGCTTGTTATGTTTCTTAGGGATTACTATTTTAAGTATTCATTGCATTGTTTGAAAATTTGTTATTCGTCTTTTTGATATAGTTTTCCCTGTGTCACAAATAGTGTTCATTTATGACTTCCTAGAAATCTATGAGACAACTTAGAGGCATGGAGATTTTGAGAGCTTAATTATTTACAGTGTAATTTTGAGACAACATATTTGATATCAGATTTTCTTAAACTTGTCTTCTCTTTCTAAATTCTCCCATTTCATCCAGTATTTTGCTTTGCTTCACCTGACAATGTGTAATTAGCTTATGTAGATTGCAACTAACGACTATTATGTTGTTCCATTTTGTTAACAATAGTTGTTTCTAAATATTTAATAATTCAAAGGAATATTTTGTGATCTTATGCTTTTAGCCCACTAATATTATATTTGTTTTTTCCTCCACTTTGCAATTTATTTATTATGCTTGTTCTCATAAATATATGCACAACTTTCACTATAATTTCTTATTGTGGACAATTTTCTGCAAGTTTCATTCATTATTTTACCTCATTCTCACACGTTCACCAACTATTCGATAAAACTCCTAAACAAAATTTACTTATTGTTTTACCATTTAAGTGCATCCTTAATATAATTTTTGCATTCCTTTACTTGTTAGTCACTTTAAACATCCATTAATCTAAGCTTTGGATAACATTTAGTGTCAATATTGCTTTATGTTACATAGATCTCTTGGGACATGATACTCTTGTACTCATAATTCCTAAATAAAGATTACTTTACGTGAAGCTTCATGCTCCCAGAATATTGTGAATGGGATTTGTGAAACTTGGTTAGCTTGATAGTCCCATAATATTTGACCCATTTCTTCTTATTGGCATGATACTTGACATCATTTATTTTCACAAGTTTGTCCTTAATTTTCTATCAATTATTTCCCAAATTATGTCTTGATTTGGTGTTGTAACTTGTAATAAATCTGTTCAAAATCAGATTTGAATAAAATCTCAATCATCATCACATCATAGGTGATAGGCTATTTATTGCTTCCCGATTTTTCTCCCTGCAGATTGCTGTAAATTGGTTTTCTCTTTCGGACTAATTCTGTCTTATAAAGTAGTGGTTGTGTTATTAAGAAATAATTAGAGAAATAAAATATTTCCTCTTTGTTCTGATATTTATGCTTCTTCATACTTGAGGGATGTTTAAATTCAGTTAATATGTTTAGTTTGTAAAATCAAGTCATACAACTTACACGAAATATAAATTTGGTTGTATTTAGAGAGACTTGCGATCAACGGGGTCTTGCTTACTACACTGGCATTGTATTTGAGGTTAGAATTTCATGGTTAAAACTAAATAGATGTTATCGTTTACATGAATATAAATAGTTTATGGGTTAGGACCCTCTTGGACTAAAATCTTGCTTATGGATTGCCTATGTTATATAACTCAATACTTTTCTCATTGGACTGATTCAATGACAAGTGTGTAAAAGTTTCATTCAAATATTGAGTAAGTTTCTTGAGGATTGTGTTTTCAAATTTATACTCTTCATGCTAATGGCACTGAACCATAATTGTTATTAATGGCTTGTGTAAAATCATTTTTGATAATTGAGTTTGGCAAATAATTATTTCTCATCACATCTCCCACACATTGTTATGAGGGTGCTAAGAATTTGCAATATATACTTCTAGCAGGGTCTCTAATATGCATGTTTTGCATCTCCTTACATGTTTTGCTGTTTATGAAGTGTTTCCATCAGTTTTTCTTTTCATTCTTAGATGTATCAAAAAAGCTTATATCTAGAATTAATGATAAATTTGTATATGTATTATTTTTTTTTGCTGAAGCAACAAGGTACTTGATGTGTTGCGAACACATCGTAGTTTTAGGATAGTTTTAGGTTATAAATTAGATAAATAAGTTAGGAATTAGAATAAAATTAGTTAGTTTATTATTATATTTTATTTAATCTCATTTTATCATCATTTGTGCATTTCAGGGCTTAAAAGAGGAGAATCAAAGCAAAAGATGAAGAAAAGCAAATTTGAAGTCCCGCGCGACCCGCACCACAAGCCGCGCGATCCACGCCACAAGCCTCGCGATCTGCGCCACATGCTAAAATCAGAATCCAGTCTCGAAGAAGCCACGCGGTTAGCGTGGGAGTCGCGCCACCAGCACCATCTAGTCGAAGCTCCCGCGCGAACAGCGCCGCAAGCCGCGCGATCCGCGCCACAGGGCCTGGAGGAACTTTTCATTCGAGTAACCCGCGCGATCAGCGGTGGACTCCACGCCATTAGCGCCACAGAATCGCTGTTTCCTTATTTAGCAAGATTGAGTTCGAAATTGGCACAGAATAAGGGCCTAGTTACTCTAATTAAATCTATCTATAAATAAAGGCCTCTGGACTGAAGAAAAAAATATCTACACACTATTCCACACACTTCTATACATCATTCTACACCATTGGAAGGCAAGAATCAAGGCTAGGTCACTGTAGAATAATGAATTATTTGACAGCTTTGGTTTCTTTGAAGCCTATGGCAGGCTAAACCTTGTATTGTGGGAAGGCCATGAACTGATAGAAACTCCTCTGTAACTTGACTGGTATTTAATGAGAATTCTTATTGCTTTATTTTACTCTGCTCTTCATTGTTTAATTCTTATTTAGAACTGACCATTCTATTTAGATATTGAGGGTTAGGATTCGCAATGGGGACGTCGGGATTCTAATTTCTGACCTTAGTAAAATAACAGTTGTTCATCACCTAGGGATAGGGATGCTTGGCTGCGGAACTTTCTAATATAGTCTTTTATATGCTTAACTTGATAGATTTCACCAAGGAATTGAGTTTTTGATTTGGGTTAAAGGGTTAATTCACTAAGGAATTAGGAATTAACTAGAGTAGGAAAGATTTATTCTCCGAGCAAAAGAATTCGGAAACCCTTATGATATGTTCTCTAAATGCTTAGTTTGACAGAATCGCTAAAGGCTTAGGGTTCTCGATCGGATTAAAGGGCTGAATCGCTAGTTATCTAGGATTTACGAATATAGGAGAGATTTGTCATTTGTGATTAAATTTGATAACCCAGTTAAGTGAAAGAGGTAGTGAACATTAGGGATTGTGCCTGACCACAATTGTTTCTTCCATCGGTAATACTTCAACTATTTTACTGTTTATTTTAATTTCAGTCTTACATTCAACACTCAACACAATTCTCCAAAATAATGTCTTTTCCTTTTTCCTTTCCAATTACTTAGAATTGATATTACTGTGAATTTCACCCCAATCCCTGTGGAGAACGATACTCTACTTACCCACTTTATTACTTGTAATGATCGGTGCACTTGCCGTACCTTTTATTCGCAACAAGTTTTTGGCGCCGTTGCCGGGGATTGGTTAACGGATTTTTACAGTAATTTTTTTTAATCTTTGTGATTGGAATTTTTGTTACTAATCGCTTCTCTGAGTTTTATGCGAGGTTCAATTAACCTTGAGGATTTACAATTCGATCCTGAAATTGAAAGAACATTCCGAAGGAGACTAGCCAAACAAAGGAGAAGAGAAGCTGAATACTTTGACTTTGATTCAATTCCAGAATTAGAGTCTAAAGTAGAGATGACTGAAGAACAAAATAATCAGCCAAGGCGAAGACCAGAGGATGAACTGATGGAGGATATTCTGGCTCCTATGTTCACAAGACCAAACTCCAGCATTGTAAGGCCACCAATACAAGCTAACCACTTTGATATAAATCCTTCATTGATTGTATTGGTGGAAAGAAGTCAGTTTGGTGGAGAAGATTTTGAAGACCCTCATGATTTCATAGACAGATTTATGAGAATCTGTGATACTATAAGACACCAAGGGGTCTCAGATGATGCAGTAAGACTAAGCCTATTCCCTTTTGCTGTTAAGGGAAATGCACTGAGATGGCTAAATAGTCAAACATCAAATAGCATCTCAACTTGGTAGGACTTAGTCTCAAGATTCTTTGCCCAATACTTTTCCATGGACAAATACAACCGGTTAGTGAATGAAATCACTAACTTTACTCAGAATGGAAAAGAATCCCTGTGTGCTGCATGGAAGAGATTCCAAGAGTTGATTAGGAGATGCCCACAATATGACATGCCTGTGGGTAAGCAGGTACGTATTTTCTTTAATGGTATGACTCCTGAAACTCGTATGATTGTTAATGTTGCAGCAGAGGGCACAATCAGAACAAAAACTGTAGCTCAAACCTATGAGCTAATTAAATCTCTGGCTTGTACTGAAAATGAAAGCATTAACATCCAGCCAAAACCAATACAATTGTGCAGCACTGATGCCATGCTTGCAGAGCAGAAAATTTTAGCCCAACAACTGGCTAAATTAAATGAAAAAATTGATAGACTTCAAGTCTCTGCAGCCCAAGTTTCAGCCAACAAGCCACATGTCTGCTGTGAATACTGCCAAGGTGAGCATGAGTCTAATGTTTGCCCTATTCTTGTTGGAGCTGACCCTGTGCAGGTTAATGGAGTGTGGAATGATCCAAGACAGTAGCAGCCATATCAGAGAAACAACAATTTTGCTGCTGGAAACAACTACCAGAGGAACATTCAAGGAGGAGGACTAGACTATAAGTCCAACAACTATCTGCAGCCTCCTCCCATTCCCACCACCAATATTTCTGAACTGGAGAAGGTAGTAATACAGCTGTCAAAAACAACAACAAAATTCATCCAAGAGACTAGAGCTCACCACAGAAATCAAGATGCCTCCATCCGGAACTTGAAATTCAAATTGGTCAATTGGCAAAGCAAATTTCTGAAAGGCCACAAGGACAGTTCCCCAGTGACACAGTGATAAATCCAAGTGAACATGTCAATGCTATCACCACAGGAGTGGTAAGATGTTCACTGCACCTGAAGAAGATGAGAAGAAAAATTCTGCAGCTGAAGCAGAAGAAGAAAAAGCTGCCAAACCAGAAAAAGAAAAATCTGCAGCAAAAGAGAAGAAGGAGAAGAATTCTGCACCTCCAAAGAAGCAGTGGGATTTCTCTCGCTTTGAGAAACCCCCATACCCGGTGCAGACCAAGCAACAAATCCAGCAGCAGCAGTTTGCCAGGTTCTTATGTGTTTAAGAAGTTACATATTAATATTCCATTTGCTGAGGCATTAGCCAATATGCCTAATTATGCAAAATTCATGAAAGAACTTCTGTCTAAGAAACATAAGCTAAAGGACTGTGAAACCATAGCACTTACTGAGGAGTGCAATGCCATCATTTTGAGAAAGCTTCCAAAGAAATTGAAAGACCCTGGAAGTTTTAATATCCATATAGCTATAGGAAATATCAATATAGGGAGGGCACTATGTGACTTAGGGGCTAGTATAAACTTAATGCCATTATCAATGTGTAAGTCCCTAGGCATAACTGAATTAAAACCTACTAGAGTATCCTTGCAACTAGCAGATATGTCTTTAAGGAAACCCTTAGGGGTGGTTGAGGATGTTTTAGTGAAGGTAGACAAATTCATATTCCCTGTAGACTTTATTGTGTTAGACATGGAAGAGGGAAGTGAAATCCCTCTGCTGTTAGGGAGATCCTTTTTAGCAACTGCTAGGGCCTTGTTTTTAATGTTTTCAATACTGTGAAAGATCCATCTGACACACATAATTTTTCTAGATTAGATTTGCTGGATAACATGAATTGTGCAGGTATGATAGATGCAGAAAATGCATCAGCAAAAAATTTAGATGGAAATGCAGAACATGATGCCACATCAAATAATGCAGAAGAAAATTCAGCAGAAGCAGGCATTGCTGAAAAATTGAACATTGCATACCAAGAATCCATAGTAGAAATTATTGAACCTGTGCTGGAAGTGCTGCAGAAAAAGGAAGATGATATTCCAACTGAAACACCAAAGGTTAAGCTGAAAAAAGATTGCAGCAAAGGCTGTGAAAACCTCTGAGAAGAAATGTGCCAAAATGCTGGATACTGCACAAAGAGAGCATCAACCTGCAAGCAAAATACATGTCGCTGCAGATGAAAATGCTAGGACTTGCAAGAAGAAGAAGATCAAGAAGTGGCGCAACCAAGAAATTGAGCCAGGACAAAGTGTGATGCTATCAAAATATCGCCTGAAATTTCCAGGTAAGTCAGAATTCTATTGGTCTGGTCCTTTCTTGGTACAAAAGATTTTCTCTTATGGAACAATAGAAATCACATCATTAGACAAGGGCAAACCCTTTAAAGTTAACAAATGTCGGCTGAAACCTTATTCTGAAAGCCAAGTGGATGGAACCACAGCTCCTATTCCACTTAAATCCACTAATGATTAAACTGCAGGATGCGTCTAGCTTAAGACGTTAAACGAGCAATCTTTCGATGTAATTACATGTTTTTATGTTCTGTTTTTCTTTGGATAGTAGTAGATTTATATTTTATTCATGCTTAAATGGTAGTCAGTTTGGATTCATGCATTATTAGTTAATTATTTCAAGTCTTTTTAAATTTTGATAGCCTTAGAATCGTGCTAGGAATGCTCATTTAGAATTACTTTAGGCAGCATTTAATGTTAGTTAGTGAATCAAAATAAAAAGCAATCCAAACAGAAAGATAAAAAGCTGTCAAAGACACCGCGCGATCCGCGCTAGGATCGGCGCTAATCGCGCCAAAATGCGGGCAAGTCACACTAATCGCGTGAATAGCATCGCGGATCGCGTCAATTTTTTGAGACAAAAGCCTTCCCAATGATTTATGGCGCTGACCGCGCCAACCTCACGCTGATCGCGCTGACACTTCGACTTAATGGCGCTAACCGTGCCACATTCCGCGCTGATCGCGTAAGGAAGCCGAGAGAAAAAGCCTTCCAGTAACCAATGGCACGGATCGCGCCAAATACCGCGCTAACTGCGCAGGACTGTTTAAATTGTTTTGAAGTTGAATTAATGAGACTTAAATTGAGCCTGAACATGCAATGTCCCAAATCTGGGAATCATTGAGGCTAGTCTTAGTACATGAATAATATTGGGTTTAAGTCCTGTGCATGATTGAACTGAAATTGTAAAACTTGCATACACCCTAATTACTTGAAATGTGAATTGCTTATTAGTGATAGGGCTATGCTTGCATGAATATTTGAATTCTGAATTTGGGTGGAGGTAAGGACCTTAAATCTGGGAATCCAAGTAAAGCTAGTCAATTCCATGTAATAATGTGCAGATTGTTTATTGGTCAATTTGATGAAATGGAAATGATATCTGCATAAAATATTGAATTACAACTGGCTGGGTACATGCAATGAATTAAATCTGGGAATTGTTGCTATGCATATCCATGGAGGATGATGAGTTTTATTGTATCATTTTGTGATATGCCTGAATTTAAATCTGGGAATCATAGACACATTGCGGAATTCTGAGCAGTTTGATTTCCCAAATGCTTTTAAACCTGTTTGCTTGTTAAACAATGAACTGTGCTGGAATTTTTGAGCATCATTCACTGATGCACAGTTCACCTGAATTGGTTGCTATTGTTGATCTAAACTACACTGAAAGGACCAAATCTGGGAATTCAGCCCATTGAATCAGGTATATGTCTGGAAGTTTTCTGCAGGTCAGGGTGAAGAAGTCAAGAAAGACAACAAGCCAAATGTTGTTGCATCCTGCAGCAAAGTGATAACACCAGGACCATTTAATTTTGTTCTATTGTTCCTGTTTTAAATTTTCAGTATACTTTTAGTTTAGCTGTTTTGTTGGTTAGCTGTTTTAACTAAATTCTGTTTGGATGGATGTTCATTCTGATTATGATTCTCAAATAATGCATATATGATGGTATACATAGCAGCACATAATCCTTTTCATGTATTGCTGGGGACAACAATTTTCTAAATCTGGGAATGGGTGCATATGCATTATTTGAAGAATCCCATTCAAGAAACAAAAGGTGTCCAACAGAAAATTTTTGTTTTAGTTATTAATTTAAATTTTCAGCCGATTATTTCAATAAAAGTTGGCAGCACATCAAATTTTTCAGAATTAAAAGTGAATGGACACAGTAATGGATAGGATTTCTCTAATGAAAGCTTGTGTGAAATGAAACATAACATGAATTGCTGACACATGAATGGAATTGTGATTGTTGGTATGTGATATGCATGTTGAAGTTGAAATGTTGCTTGAAATGAAGTCAGCAGTGATTAACTTGAGTTTAGCACCTGTGAGATTTTGAGCCAAACAGTAATTATTCTTTTTCTGAGAGACTCCATTTTCATAGTATTCTAGAACTTGAATTGTTTCTCTGGATGTAGGTGTGAATTGATATGATTAAGGCATATTCTTCTTCTGAAAACCAGGGCCAAAAATTGACTTACCTTCAATTATTTTTCCACTTGTACCTTATTTGAGCCTGAGCTTTTCATTTCAAATTACCCAAATCAGAGCCATATCCATTAACTAACCTCCCTGAGGCTAGAGAAGGTAATCTAAGTCCATGACAACAGAAAAATAGAGAAGTGTCCATCAAGGCATGAAGGAAAACAAGTTGAATTCAATTGGTATGGAAGAACAAGAATAAAGAGCACATGCCAGTTGAAAAATAATAAGCCTGAGATTATCAAGTTGAAAGTCTGAAAGTTGCTGTATTTTGAAAGAAAAGAAAAAGAATCAAAAAGAAAGTTAGTTGTTTTATTTTATTTACTCTAAAGAATAAAAATGTTGAATAAAGTACCAGGTTTGAAGAAAATGAACAAGGAACATGGAAGACCACAGGATTGGACTTAAGGGACTGGATCTAGCCTCATATTAGCTACTTTCCCAAAGATTGTCCTACCCTTAGCCCAGCCAAGTTACAAGCCTAAAAGACCTTTTGATCAAATTGTGCTTGCGTCTGTTGAGAATATTTTCAAGCTTATGGTAGTGCTATGACCATGTTGAGTGAGAGATTGATCAGCCTGATACACTTGAGTGCATGAGTGAATAAATACATTTCTGAGGAATACTCAAGTTACTCTCACTAATTGGCAGATTTGAAAGTACCATAGAAGCTTTGATGTAACTTGATTATACTCAACATGATAATTCTAGGATTGTAAATTGTGGTTCAGTTTGATTGTTGATCCTTGCTCTTATCTTAGAGTTCTGTCTGTTGCTGAGGACAACAACTAATAAATCTGGGAATTGTTTGATGTGTTGCAAACACATCGTAGTTTTAGGATAGTTTTAGGTTATAAATTAGATAAATAAGTTAGGAATTAGAATAAAATTAGTTAGTTTATTATTATATTTTATTTAATCTCATTTTATCATCATTTGTGCTTTTCAGGGCTTAAAAGAGGAGAATCAAAGCAAAAGATGAAGAAAAGCAAATTTGAAGTCCTGTGCAACCTGCGCCACAAGCCGCGCGATCCGCGCCACATGATAAAATCAGAATCCAGTCTCGAAGAAGCCACGCGGTTAGCGTGGGAGTCGCGCCACCAGTGCCATCTAGTCGAAGCTCCCGCGCGAACAGCGCCGCAAGCCACGCGATCCGCGCCACAGGGCCTGGAGGAACTTTTCATTCAAGTAACCTGCGCGATCAGTGCGGGACTCCACGCCATCAACGCCACGAAATCGCTGTTTCCTTATTTAACAAGATTCAGTTCGAAATTGGCACAGAATAAGGGCCTAGTTACTCTAATTAAATCTATCTATAAATAAAGGCCTCTGGACTGAAGAAAAAAATATCTACACACTATTCCACACACTTCTATACATCATTCTACACCATTGGAAGGCAAGAATCAAGGCTAGGTCATTGTAGAATAATGAGTTATTTGACAGCTTTGGTTTCTTTGAAGCCTATGGCAGGCAAGAATCAAGGCTAGTTAATTAATTTGTTTCTTATTTGACTGCTTCTAAAGAAATGGCAGATCAAGAAAGTGGACATGAAGATACAACTACTACTCCTGGCTATACTCCTTCACCTTCTACTGGTCATGCCCCTTCAGCAACACCCAATGAATCCATTCCGCTACATGAAGCATAAGACAAAGCGGATAATTTGGAAGGGACAACACAAATAGGAACAAGTGGGATTAAAAATGAGATTTGGCAGCATTTCAAAAAGGTCAAAATTAATGGACAAGACAAGATCCAATGCAATTATTGCTCAAAACTGTTAGGAGGAAAATCAAAAAATGGAACAATACACTTATGAGGGCATAAAAAAATTTGTGTTTAGTACAAGATTGCCATGAGAGGGAGTACAGGGCAAACATTTCTCGTGCCTAAGGTTGTCCATGGAAAGCAGGAGTTGGGTACAAGAACTTATGATGCCGATAAGGCAAGGACAGAGCTTGCAAATGCAATTATAATGCATGAGTATCCACTTTCCATTGTGGATCATGTTGGTTTTAGGAGATACTTAGCAGCTTTACAACCTATCTTTCAAGTCCCTTGTAGAAACACAATTAAAAAAGAAATATTCAGAATTTATCAAGAAGAAAGATCAATAACTTTGAAGTTATTAGATAATCTTCAAGGAAGAGTTGCCATCACATCAGACATGTGGACTGCAAGCAATCAGAAAAGGGGTTATATGGTTGTCACTGCTCATTATATAGATGCCTCTTGGAACTTAAAAAGTCACATTTTGAGGGATGTTAAAAAATTTATTTTTTTATGTTATTGTTGAATTGTTGCATGATAAAGTTGTTGAATTATTTATATATTATTTTAGGTTCATTTATGTTCCTGCTCCTCACTCAAGTGAAAAGCTTTGTAATGTTTTAGTTCAGTGTTTGATGGATTGGAACATTGATACAAAGTTGTCCATTATCACTTTGGATAATTGTAGTACAAATGACAAACTAATTGACAAAATTAAAGATAAGTTGCACTTAGGAAATTTATTAAGGGATGAGACATTACTTCATATGCGTTGTTGTGCACACATATTGAATTTGATTGTAAAAGATGGGTTGGAAATTGTGAAAGATGGGATAGAGAAGATTAGGGATGGTGTAGCATTTTGGACAACCTCACCAAAAAGGAAGGAAAAATTTGAGGAGACAACGAAACAATTAAGGAACCCGTGCACTAAGAGTTTGGTTTTCGATTGTCCAACTAGGTGGAACTCAACTTATAAAATGCTTCAAATTGCTTTATCATATGAAGTTGTGTTTACATGATTGAAGCAATGTGACTTTCAATATACTTGTTTGCCTAGTTATTCAGAGTGGCAATTTGCCAAGGATGTGTGTGGGAGGTTGAAAGTGTTTAATGCTGTAACGGAAATTTTTTCTGCTACTAAACAACCAACAACTAACATGTACTTTTCAAAGATTTGCGAGATCAACTTGGCAATCAAGCGGTGGATTACTTCTCCTAATGAACTCATTCAGAAATTGGCAAAAAAGATGATGATTAAATTTGATAAATATTGGGATGTGATTCATGATATAATGGGAGTTGCTACTGTTTTGGATCCAAGTATAAAATGGAGTTGTTGCAATATTATTATGAAAAACTGTATGAACATGACTGTTTTGCTCAAGTTAGTAAAATTAGATAGTTGTGTTATGACTTGCTTTCTGATTATCAATCCAAGTTGAATAATGACTCCTTACATAGCTCTCCATTACTTGAAGGTGGTAGTGTTGAAGGTGATGAATTATGTGAATTTGATAAGTATGTTTCGAGGAAAAAAAGGCCAAAAGTTCTCATGCTAAAACAAAATTAGATCATTATTTAGAAGATGATGTTTTTACCAAGATCCAGTGATTTCAATATTTTGTGGTGGTGGAGGTCGAATGGTCTCAAGTATCCAACACTTCAAGCTATTGCAAATGATATCTTAGTTATTCCTGTATCAACAGTAGCTTCTGAATTTGCTTTTAGTACTAGTGGCCAAATTTTAAGTCCTCATCGTAGTCGACTTCATTGGACTACTTTAGAGGCATTGATGTGCACTAGAAGTTGGTTATTGAGTGCTGAAACTGATGGTAATGTCTTGAATACTTAAGTTAGTTATCATATTCGATGACTATTTATTTTTTAATTTGATAACTAATTATTTACATTATGTGATATTTCATACAGGTATTTTGAAATCTAAAATTCTTACAGAAAGTATTACTTTGGTTAATGAGATAGCTTCAGATGATGAAAGTATATGCCATATAAGAATGTAAATTTTTAAATGATCAATTTCTTCTTTATATTATAATTTTGGTTTATGGTTTATCCATGTGATTATGCAAGTGATATGATGGAAAATGGCACTACCCACTTGGAGGAATGAATAATGATTGAAGAATTAAGAGTTATATTTGAGATTTATTTTCGAGCAATGAACATTACATCTAATGTTGAAATTTTATTCTAATTACATACATTTGAAACTTGGTTTCGTCGATATTTTAGCTACGATTGTTGTTTTTTATTAAATTTTTAACAATAATTTTATAAGTGCATTTTGGGGGCGGGGCGAGGAAAATCGACCCTGTCGGGGGTAGGGATGGGGGAAAATTTTTGGCCCCTGTCAGTGTTCAGGGGCGGGGGCGGTATACATAAAAATTGCCCCCGACCGCCCCCGTTGCCATGCCTATTTACAACCTCTCTCATTGGTTATGCATGAAGCAAAAATACATTATGCTGGCTATGATGATAGCTGGTCCAAGACAACCAGACAATGATATTGATGTCTATCTTACTCTGTTGATTAGACTTGCGGAAATTGTGGGTTGAAGGCATTGATGTGTTTGATGCAAATGTGCAACAAACATTCTTGTTGTGTGTAATGGTTTTTTACACCATTAATGACTTTTCAACATATGGGAATTTGAGTGGATACAATGTCAAAGGACATCATGAATGTCCTATTTGCGAGACACAAACAAGCTAGGTCCAACTAAACATGGAAAGAAAAAGTCTATAATAGGCATCGCAAATTTCTCAAAATTTACCACTCGTATCGACAATTGAAAAAAGCTTTTAATGGAAGCCAGGAGAATGAAATTGCACCAAAACCGTTAGATGGAAAGCAAGTTTATGATAGGGTGAAGGACATTATCACTATCTTTGGGAAGACCCAAAAGAAGGATGCGATGCAAAAGAATATCTTGAAGAAAAGGTCAATTTTCTTTGATCTTCCTTACTGGTCCGATCTAGATGTTAGACATTGTATAGACATCATGCATGTTGAAAAAAATGTATGCGACAGCTTAATGGGAACCCTACTGAACATAAAAGGCAAAACAAAGGATGGTTTGAAAAGTCGTCAAGATTTGGTTGAATTAGGTATACGTGAACAATTGCATCCCATATCAGAGGGTCGTCGAGTGTATTTTCCCCCAACATGTCACAGCATGTCAACAAAGGAGAAAAAGTTTTTTTCAATGTTTGCGAAGTTTAAAAGTCCTACAAGGATACTCTTCAAATATCAAGAGCCTTGTTTCAATGAAAAACCTTAAATTGGTAGGCTTGAAATCTCGCGATTGCCACATTTCAATGCAACAACTGTTGGCTGTAGCCATTCGAGGTATCTTGCCTGACAAAGTTAGGGTTTCCATAACTTGTCTATGTTTTTTCTTTAGTGCTATTTGTAGCAAAGTTATTGACCCAAGACAGTTGGATGAATTGGAGAATGAGGCTGCCATTGTGCTTTGTGAATTGGAAATGTTCTTTCCGCCTTCTTTTTTTTGACATAACGGTGCATTTAATTGTTCATCTTGTTAGGGAGATAAGGTTATGTGGTCCGGTTATTTTACGGTGGATGTATCCTGTTGAGTGGTACATGAAGATCTGCAAAGGTTATACCAAGAATCATTACCGACCAGAAGCTTCACTTGTTGAAAGGTATGTTGCCGAAGAATGTATTGAGTTTTGTTTCGAGTACGTCGATGTAGTTAAACCTGTTGGGATTCCTCAGCCTCGTCATGACTTATCCCGAGGAGGTTACAATACACGAGGGTTCAATGTCATCCCTACGACCCGACAGCATGTTTCACAAGCACATTTGTATATTTTGAATAACACACAACAGGTTTTGCCATACATAGAAATTCACAAACAATACCTCACGGATACTCACCCAAAGATGAACATGATGAAGGTACTGCAAGAGCATAACAAGAATTTCATTAACTGGTCTAGAGAGAAAATCCTTGCAGATGAAACTGCTTCTAAGAAATTAACTCTATTAGCTGTTGGGCCAAATCTTAATGTCCCTAATTGAAAGGGATACGATATCAACAACTATTCCTTTTACACAGCACAAGATGATAAAGTTGTGTGCAGAACAGTGGGGTGAGTGTTGATACTTCTTCAAACACTTTTCTAATGCATCAGATAAAAAGCCGATTCAAGCTTCGATGCCTTACTTTGGTGTCATTGAAGAAATCTGGGAAGTTGATTATAATGAATTCAGAGTGTCTGTCTTTAAGTGTAACTGGGTTAATGGAAACACTGGCGTTCATATAGACCAATTTGGTTTTACTTTAGTTGATCTTCATAAACTGGGTTACAAAGACGAGTCTTTCATCATGGCTGAACAAGACAAACAAGTCTTTTATGTGCAAGATCCTTCTAATTCAAGTTTGTCTGTGGTTCTTCAAGGAAGAATAACTGGCATAGTTAATGAAAGTCATAGTTAATGACGAACATATTGTGGATGATGAGCATGCAAATCGTACCGATCATGAAGAAGGCTTGTGGCAAAACAATAACACGTAACTAACCAATTTCAAAGTAATTCTCTGAAGTTATCAAATGATGTTGACCAAAATTTCAGGGTACTACTTATAGATTTACTTTGCATTTTTGTTTTGCTTCAATTGTAAATGATGACTTGTTAATTGGATTTCTTTTTTTTTTTTTGCCAGAGATTGATGGCAACACCACTGAGGCCCCTTCCTCCTTTAGATGAACCTTGTCTAGGAGGAGCAGACAATCAACACGATTAAGAAGCTTGACAACAAGGAACTTGGACCAGCGTAGACCAACCGTTCAAGTCAATCCTCAAACTGGGAGAGGATCAGGGCCCACAAAGACAAGTTCCACAGCTATCTAGGAGTTGTAGCACGAGGAAAAATTCCTATAATCCATGAAAATTGGAAAGATGTACCAGAAAATCTAAAGCAACTAATATGGGATGACATCTTGGTATTTGAAAATACCTTGTTTGTTTCTTATTTGGTGAAGTCAATTGTTACTCCAACAAAGTCATACACTAAATGTGAATTGTTGTTGCTGGTGTAGGGAAAATTTGACATTCCAGAACCACTTGCAGTGAAGAATAAGGTGATGTCATCGATGGCCACTAGATGGAGGCAATTCAAGTCTTCCCTAACAAGTAAATACATATATGCTGACAAATAGAGTGAAGATAAAAAACATCCTTGTGCTAAGTATGGGTTAGATCATGATGATACTTGGAAAGCATTTACTGCAAGCAGGAGAAATCCTAATTGGCAGGTTAGACGACTGGTTATTACAAGTTAAGATGTTTTCAAGTATTTGAAAATTTCATTTTCATATATCCAAAAAATGTGATATTTGGTGTTACACACAGGGAATTAGAAAAAAGGCCCAGGACATTAAAAAATTCAATGATTGCCCACACGTCCTATCTCGAGGGGATTACGAGTTGCTTGAGAAAAAAATGATGGAAGAAAAGATCAAGAAAGGGCAACAGGATGCAATGAACACTGAGGACGCTGTAACACCCCGGTATTTCAATAACTGCAAATATATGTTGAATGAAATATTCTTGTGCTATTATGGAAGTAAGTGTTAAGTTATGTGAGATTTGATTAGCTTATATTTAAGTATTTGTGTGAAATATTAATTAAACATATTACAAAAATGTTTGAAGAGAAATGACCATATCACCCTTCCCTTGAAGAAGAAATTACAGAAATGACCTTAAGGTGAAAATTACACAAATACCCTTGGATATTTTGGAAATTACAATCATACCCCTAGGGTGAATGACAAATTACCATAGTACCCTTGAGGCTAGAATTACCAAGACACCCTTAGATATTTTGTGAAAACTTGATGAAATTACAGAATACCCTTAAATGACAAATTATCAAAATACTTTATGATAGAAAACCTCATAATAGAATTTCTATGAATTTTATAAGTTTATAACTTTGAAACTTTATTCAGAAGAATTCAAGCATAAAAAAAATATGGAAAAATGATAAATAGAATCTATGGAATTTTCTCTTAATTGTAGGATGTATAGAGTTATTTAATAAAATGGTTTAGTAATTTTGATGGTCGGAAGTAGTATGGACCAATCAGAATTAAGATAAGAGCAGTCTTGTATGTAAGGTCTGTGTAGCACTCTGTATAGACTGCTTGTGAGAAATTTATACTGTAATTGAAGTTAGTTTCTGTAAAACTCTAGAGTTCTATTATTTAATATTATCCTTAGGTAGAAGAGTTCAAATCAAACTTTACTTTCTACTAGAAAATACCATGTGTAAAGTAAAGATGAAACTAGATTATTCTTCTTCATTTAAAAGATGACATATGTATACAAAAGAAACCATACAATTTTCTCTTCTTTAAAAAGAAATGAAACATGATATAGAAGGAGGAAAGGAAGATAAAAATCTTCCCCTTGGCTAAAGCAAAATCCACGTGAAAAAGGGAAGAAAATGGGCCAAGAAGTCATGCTTTGGACAATATTTATGCAAGATAACATGAAAGGAAGCAAAACTTCACTTCCTTCCCTTGTGGTCATGTGAAAGAGAAAGAAAAAGGAAGAAGCTTCATGACATTTGACAAGTGGAGGGACACTTGTAAGAAGTAGCCAAGTGGTGGGACACTTGTAAAGAAAGTCATCATGGCTTAGAAGATGTTTTTTGTATAAAGTAAAAGAATAATAATGAATTTAGTTAGGATATAATGGAATAAGGAGAAACTAAGTTAAGATGGAACTAAATGAATGTAATTAGCTAGGAAGGGCAATTATTTCCTTAAATATTATATCATTTTCCAAACACTATATAAAGGAAGGGGGGACCCTAAGTGGAAGTCATTTTCAAGACCTCCCTTCTACAACACCACACGTGAACTTCCTCCCCCACATCCCTTTCATTTCACTTTCATTCTCTCCTTTTCAAAGCCTAAATCAAGTAGGAAAAAGACCCCACCTTCTTGAAGAAATCACGTGTAAAGCTTGCAACTCTAGGAAGAGAAAGACAAGCTTATTAAGAGATTACAAGGTATGTATGGGGAAGTTTTATGATAAAGATAGTTTAAGTGTTACTTGTGTTTGAATAAGTGTTTGAAGTTCTGTGAAATATGACTTGTATCTGAGTAATTATTGGATTTAAAGTTATAGTTACATGATTGAGTGTCTGAATGAGGTTTTATGTGTTGTTGAGTGTTTCTATGAATCTCTGTACATGGATGATATGTTTGTACATGAGTAATAAGCTGAGTTCTGTACATGATTTATGTTGATTTTCTAAGTAAATCATGTGAGACAATGATTGGAAGATTTATATTGAATATCTGAGTTTATGAAAAGAATGAGATTTGCATAAGTGAATCAGTCTCATAAGAGTTGCCTCAGAGTGGTGTGTGTATAAGAGTTGCCTCAGAGAGGAGGTGTGTCAGATAGCTGCAGGAACTGAGTTCGAGCGTTCAGACAAGAGGAGTCTGAGCTAGGGGGTGACTCTTGCAGTGGGGAAATCGCGCCACCCATGATGATCACATGAAGTGTGGGTGAGAATCCTGTGCAACAGCGTGGTACCCTGACTGATCATTTTAGTTCTGTGCCACTGGGATGGGGCTATCTTGACAGTTGTTACCACATAATAAGAGTTTAAGAGAATCATGCATCATGATAAGAGTCTAAGAGAATCATGCATCATATAAAAATTAGAACTACAATTTTGAGGACGTTGTTATGAATATCTGCATATTGAATATAATTTGTTGCTTAAATTATGTTTATCATAAACTTACCCTGTATTTTGTGTCTGTGGTTGACACCTGCTATGACCTCGATTTTATTCGGGTGAGCAGATGAACAGCAAAGAGAGACCACTAGCTGTTTACAAGAAGAGGATTTTGTTTGAAGATGTATTCTTTTGTTACAGAGTGTTTTGAATTAGTTGTACTATGTAATAGAACCAATGTCAGTTTGTAATCTTATTATATATATTATTTCAGATTTATAAATATTACTCAGTAATGAAATTTTCTTGGAGTATCAATTATTGGCAAAATTTTGTTATATTCAACTGGATACTCTTAAGTAAGTTGAAAATAATTTTTCATTAAAAATCAATAATAACAAGATCGTAAATTTGAGGCATTACAGACCCTACATTGTTCGATGACCCACCATCCCCAATTCCAAGACATGTTAAGTGGAAGATGGCTCTAACAAAGAGATATGGGAACATGACATCTACAACGGCCCAAGAAATAGCTGATAAAATAGTGAGTTAATGTGATATTATGTGTGGAAGCACGTTATTGATGTATACCAAGTGCGTTCTTATTTTGTGCATATTCCTTCTCGTGCCTCTTGCAGGACTAGTTACAAGAACAAACAACACACATAAGCTTTGTTCCCCATGGTCGAAATGATATTCTTAACACTGCCATAGGATGATTAGAGCACCCTGGTCGTGTTTGTGTAACTGGGACTTGTGTCACAATACGACAATATTTTGGACAGACATGTCGTAGCTCCAACAGTTCTCTTCCATCCATCAGTCCACATGACTTGGCTAACCTTATTGGAAACCTGAAAGAAGAATGGAGGAGAGAATGAGAGGAAGACACCAACTGTTGAGAAAATCACACAAGAGTTGAACAAGAGAATGAAAAAAGAGTTGAAGGAGGCCATCAAAATTGAGTTTTCCCAAATGGCATCACCACCATCCCCTCCGGTTGAGATAGATTTTAAGCAATTAGCTGCACATGTCAGCACAAAGGGGAGTTGTGTTGAAAATGCAGCAAATCCATCAGGAGAAGAGCATGTTACTAATTTGGTACCACTATGGGACTGTATGTTGCTTATGATCAATCTACGTAGCTGGTGGCCTTGGGAAAAGTTTACCAAGGGGTGGCGACCATACACAATGTGGCTTATGCAGATAATGTCGTCAGGGTTAGTGTTAAGCAAATTATCGATGGGGACGCCGAAGTCCCTTTCCCGTCGTCTGAAATCCAATATGTCAGACAAACCCTTGACACATTTGTTGCATGGCCCACACATCTTGTGAAACTTGTAACTCCCCAGGTATTCATCTATGGAATTTTGCATTTATATTAAAAGTTGTTTGATTTTTCAAGTAACTTGTTTATTTTCATAACCTCTTCAATCATTAATTATCATGACGTGGTTATTTACGAATATAGGATTCACAATTGTGTACAAATAAACCCATTGAACCTGTTCAAAGGTCGGACACTGTTGGTGGAGATGACCCATTGGGTGACCTGATTCAGAATCTATTTGTCTTTTTACAAGAAGCCGACTGAGTTGTTGTGGAATGGTTCTAAATTTGGTCTTCCTAATGTAGTGACATCATTCTTCTTAACTTTTTCTGATATCAACGAAATCGTATCAGACGACAAATGTTTGAACATATCTATCCTATAGTTGTGGATGATGTAAGTAAATTCACTTTCAAGGTGTGCTTTCATTAAGACGATTTGTTACTAGTTAACATTCAAATGATGTTGCTTTTTGGGGTGTCATGTGTTAAAATTAGGTTTATGGAAGACCAAAGTACAACCTTAGGACATGGTTCGGTGTATGGATTCCTTGAGCCTTAGTCGATAACTGCACAAGGGATAGACATCAAGAGTGTAAAAAATACATTGATACATGGGTCAAGGAATCACAAAGACAAGTGTACCCACGAGCTTTCTTCAATCAGTAAGTAAAATTAATGGTTTGGATTTGTTTGCCAAATTTTGCAAAATAACATTTACTAACTTTTTTAATTTCAGGGCCCATTGCCAACTTGTTGGGCTATGTCCTTGGTCTTACGAAGTTGTTTGGTTATGTTCATTACATAGGAAGCCTGATATTCACATCAAAACCGCAATTAACAAGTTAGTTGTCCTAATTGCTCACTATTAAAAATATGTAATAACCTAATCTACATTCATGTTTTTCATTGGTAATTCAGTACAATGAAGACATTAAAGCCAACATTTGGTGTTAAAACGTCTAATGCCATACCTAAATGGATTGAAGTTAAGGTTAGTCATTTAATGATTATTGCCTGCATAGTTATGTTATTGGTGTTCATGTGGGATAAAGCGATTACAATTTATTTCATGGTTAATTTTAGAGCCATGTTCAAACCGGAGGCTATGAGTGTGGCTATTATGTAATGCATTGGATGTGGAAATAGTCAGCGGGTATGTGAAGAGTGAATGGAACAAGGTATATTACATTTTGTATCCACTTTCTATAAACTGTACAAGTTACTATGAACTGACTACATCATTCATTATCTATAATTGGGTTATGTTCCTTCACGTTTTTTATGTTGTAGTGGTTTCTCGATGCGACACCGTTAGACGTGAAGTACATAACAACAATTTGCAACAAATGGGCAGTGTATTTGTTACAAGTTACAAAAAAGTCGGTTACACAACATTAAATGTTATAGGACAAACCAGTAGGATGTATTTCATCATTATTTGAAGAGTTTACAAACAATTTTGTACAAGTTATTTTAACAGTGTATTTGTTGCGCGTTTACGCGATTGATACGGCAAGTGCACCGATCGTTAACAAGTAATAAAAGTAGGTAAGTAGAGTTATCGTCTCCACAGGGATTGGAATGATTTTTACAATAATATTAATTCTAAATGATTGGAATTAAAAACAGAAAAATAAGAACAAAGAAATAGTTGTTGAGTGGTTTGTTGTTTGAATAAAAACAT
>PYAF01001858.1:804374-815263 GCA_007407185.1 Glycine tomentella
ACAAAGCACTTGTTACAACTGTCATCAGTGAGGACGTTGATCTTAGTGTTGTCCTTCCAAATCCCACAAAACCAAACCTTTCTCACCTAGAAAAGATTCCACTATTCCCTCCAACAGGAACATACAGTGCCCTTGTGGCCATGACTCTTGCGAAATCAAATCACGCTATGGCAAGGACTACTATGCCTGCCCCATCAACCTAACCAACATAAACAATAAATCATTAACCATAAACCCTTACACCATGTACCCATGCCCACCGAAACCATAAACCCTAAACCATACGCCCTACAATCCTGGACCACCAATCCTAAACCCTATACCCTAAATCCAAACCATTTAACACAATCCCTAGCCATTTAACGGTTTAAGGGTTTGTGGTTAAGGGTTTAGGGTTTGGTGGGCATTTATGTTTGTGACATTTATGTTCATGTGACGTTAGTTTGTGGTTAAGGGTTTAGGGTTTGGTGGGCATTTATGTTTGTGACATTTATGTTTAACATGCTCAGTCTAACTATTATTTAACGACGTTAACCCCGTAATGAGGGTTCTCTCACCTTGAGTATAGTTTATCCTTTGCAGTGGCTTTTTCTTTCGTGAGTGTAGGCGGAATCCCTGGATCTAGTGGCCAGTGAATCACTGATCAAAAAGAAGAAACTTTGAGATTTTGAATGATGGAAGGAAGCTAAGATACATGGTGTGTTAGAAAGCTTATGGGAACCACTGACCAGCAAAAACAAATCGCCAAGCGTGTAAAGACAAAAAATAGCAGAACACGGACAGATATACACTTTGCCTCACAAATTCTCAAAAGCCAAAGGTCAGAAGCAGGAAACGTGTGAAGCATAAATGGTTGATTAATATTAATTTAGTCTCATTTTAAATCATTCTTTTAAGAGATTTTTGAAGTGTTTTTGAGTGACGAGAAGCATGAGTTCAAGTGGTGATTCTGTTTGCGTTTGAGGGATTAGGGTTTGCTGGGCATGGTTAGGTTGGGTTTAGGGTATGGTCATGTGACGATGGTTTGCGGTTAAGGGTTTAGGGTTTGGTGGGCATGGTATGTGACGTTTGGGCTAGGGTTGGGTTAGGGTTGGTTTCATGGTTTTGGTTGCATGGCAACCCCATGCACTTGGAAGCCTTCCCTAATTAACCAATCTAATTCTAGGTGTTCGGGGGGACAAACCAGTTTGGTGGCATTGAATTAGAGATATGTCATTTTGTCCCTTTTAGCAGGGAACCAATGATCCAACCTACTAACAGATGGGTTAGAGGTTTCTCCGGCCTTTCTCTCAGAGGTCTTAACTCTCTTAGAGGTAGACATCTGTAGGATAGATTTACTAAACTCAAACAGAAGAAAAACACAGAGGTGTTTGAAAGATAAGAAAGAGAGTAGGTGTGATTTCTTCGTTAAATAATAGGTTGTATTCATAGAGAGTAGGTGTGATTTCTTCTTTGGGTTTAGGGTTTAGGGTTTGGCAAGGGTGTTGGGTTTAGGGATTGGTTGGGGTTTAAGGGTTGGGTATTCGGGTGAGGGGTTAGGGTTGTGCCGGCAGGCGTACATGGTGTTTGGGGTTTAGGGCTTTGTGTTGAGTTTAGGGTTTGGTTGGCGTACATGGTATAACTTGACAACCTTAATCTTACAAAGCTATGGAAGGAAGGGTTTTCCAGGTATTAATCCCTTCAAGTATCCATCTTAGGCTACTTTTCCTAAAGTGGAAGAACGTGCTCTTTAAGTATATAGAGAAGGGAATCAATGCTCAAAGACTTTCCCATCAGACACATTGCTGCTCCAAATCCAAAAAAAACTCGATCTTTGAGCATATGCCAACTGCAAGGAACCCACTATTTGGAGAAGCAACGAGGTAGAACCTTTTGAGATGCCTTTCTCCATTACACTTGACCCCCAACAGCTTCTCGGTCCGATGTACGTGATTAATGTAGTTCTTCCTTGAGACAGAATCAAGATTTAAAGAAACTTTTGACCAACCAGATATATTAAGGCTCATCTTCGCAGACTCTGCAAACATGAGCTTGAAACTCTAAAGCAAAAGATTGAACTCACTAATCTGGATGGGTCTTGGGTTTAGGGTTTAGGGTTTGGTTGGGGTTTAGGGATTGGTTGGGGTTTAGGGTTTGGCTAGGGTCTTGGGTTTAGGGTTTAGGGTTTGGCTGGGGTTTAGGGATTGGTTGGGGTTTAGGGGTAGGGTATTCAGGTGAGGGGTTAGGGTTGTGTCGGCAGGCATACATGGTGTTTGGGGTTTAGGGCGTCATTCAACACGCCCACCAACCCTAAACCATGCAACCAAAACCATGAAACCAACCCTAACCCAACCCTAGCCCAAACATCACATACCATAAATGTCACAAACATAAATGCCCACCAAACCCTAAATCCTTAACCACAAACTAACGTCACATGACCATACCCTAAACACAACCTAACCATGCCCAGCAAACCCTAATCCCTCAAACGCGAACAGAATCACCACTTGACCGAATGCTTCTCATCACTCAAAACAACTTCAAAAATCTCTGAAAAAAACGAAAATACACTCGAATGGTAGGAAGTTTAGTAAAGACACAGAAGACTCCAAGGCAACATATGAGGGCAATGCTGAGGGGGGCCATATTTACAAAAATGGGGCAGCTGTAACATGCCTGGATTAGGCATGTTACACAACCCCATTTTTGTAAATATTTCTCAAACAACACCTTATTTGTAAATATTTATTAAAAAAATACTATTTTGGTTCTTTTGTCGAGTCTTCAATGATGACCATTGGTTTCAAAGGATAAATAACATTTTTTAGGTGCTACAATGGGCGAGGATGAAGGGTGCTTAGGTTGTTTTTATTTGGCAGTTGGCACCAATTTGGAGCATATGTTGAATGTCACTGAAGCTTTAAATATATATTGGTTATGAGACATGCAATATAATTAGTAAACAATATCATAGTCTTGTAAATATATATATATATATATATATATCTATATATATATAATATTATTTGCCTTGAGCTTATTAGACTCGAGGACCGAAATAGAAAAGCATGCTCACGATTGAATTATATAGGCCATCATTGTGTGGTTCCTAATTCCAACTTATTTTATTTGACTTAAATATGTTTAAGGATTTCATAAATGATTAAATTTTGTTTTGGATTTTTAATAATTTTTTTATTATTTTAAATTCTTGATATATTAAAATTTTTATTGAGTCCTAAATTAAGAAAAAAATAATGGCTGTTTCAAAACTGCCATGATATTAAATAATATTTTTTGGTTTTCTTGTTGTGACAGTCTTTTAACTGCTGCTATTAAAATAGAATTTTATTTCCTGATCTGCGGCAGTTTATAAGTGTCGCAATTTGCATTCGAGCGGTTTTTATAAGCATCACAACAAGACTGCTCGGTGCTTTATTAAACTGTGGTGGTTTTTGAACCATCGTCAAATGCAAATAATGGTGGTTTGAACTTTCGCTATTAGCTTTAGTAATTGCTGCTGTTTGACATTCTTTTGTGTTATATTATCTAATGATCCTTAAGTTATGGGTGACTTTGTTATCTATTCCTTCACTTAAATTACCTTCTTAATCATTATTCTAATCATATGCAACTTTTGATATACACATTTTCGATCACATGGAATTCATGATTACCCTTTTGCTTTTAATTTCTTGTTTTTGAAGTTGGACAATTTTCATATTCTTTTACTGTAAGTTAATGCTTCACATATTTCTCCATGTTTTTTGATTGAGTCTTGTTTCTTACAAGCACTTAAGGGAAAGCATTAGTAACACAAATTTAAAAGACTTATAATTTGTTTCGTAAAAGTTTTTTTTTATTAAAACATTTTGATTCGAAAAGGGTTAATGGATTTCTAAAACCTTGATAAAAGAAATTTGACCATTTTTCTTCTTCAATTACTCATTCTTCAAGGTTTAAATTGTTTGGCTGACAAATCAAGAATTATGTAATATTTTCCTTTTTGGGTGGATCCGTACAATCTTTTAATTTAGTGTGTATATACTTTGCAATGTTGATTCCATTTTCTCAAGGGATGAAAAATCATCTTGTTCAAAAATGGGTTTCATTAGGGATAAAAGAAAAGCAATTACAGATGATTTTATATTTATAAAATTTGTTTGAAAATTACAATATTTTGTGAATCTAGTCATAGTTTTAGAACTTAGACCATCCAATCAAACTGAGAACGGATGTTGTGATTTGAATTAACTCAACTTGACCCAACTAGTTCTATGCTTGAACCAATATTGATTATTTTTTAAAAATACAACATTTAAATATATGATACATCTAAGAATTAAACAAAGGATCTTAAAATTTGTTTAGTGGATCAACTTACCATCAAACTATCATGATTAATTATTTAATTTATAGCAAAATTAATACATATACTTATATCTTATATTACTTCCACCAATTTGTGCGGCTTAATTGCTAACCTATTGGTTTAATCAATGACCCATCAATCCAGTACCATAATCCGTTTGATTTTTAAAACATTAGTTATAACTTTTTGTTAAATATGCTTTCCATATAATTTTGTAATTTCTAATAATTTTTAATCAGTAGTAAAAAAAATGTTGGAAAGAATAAGTAAAAAAGTGGATGGTGAGGAGAAGGGAGCGGGACAACACATTATTTTAAAAGGAGATTGAAATTAGGGAGGAATCCCTCAAGTTAGATTCCACAACTTTTTTTCAGGCCAAAAGATGAACTAATGTGTTTCGAAACAATATGTGGATGAAGCTTGGATCATTATTTATTTTGCTTCATTTCAGTTATCAGTGGCATATGGCGGATAGAAATTATACTATTAATAAAGGAAATATCTTTTTTTGATATACACAAATTTTAGATAATTTTATTTTTTATCTTTTAAATTTTTTACTACTCTCCTAATTTCTATCAACTAGTCTCATGTTGTTAGTTATTTTTTTTTAACTTCTAAATCTTTTTTTATTTTTATTTAATTTAAAATATGTGAAGAGACACAATGTCTCTCTTTAGTTTTAGTAAAGAGAACATCATTTAGAAATTTCACTTAACACAGATTTTGGTGTTATTATGATTTTTAAGTATTACTCATCTTTGTATTGGGTTTGATTGAGTAACCTTTTGCTCAAATTTTAATAATATTTTATTTTTCTTTAAAAATAGGAATTTAGGTGTAATTTACTCTATCAAGTAAGTTTAGTTTTTTCCCCCTAGAAAAAAAATTATAAAATAAATCCTATCTAAATATATAGTAATATAATTGTATTAAGAAAACCCTAAATCATAATTTCTAAAAGGATTATGTTCTCTTTATTAACATAAAACAAATACTTTTGGTATATAATAAAACAAGAGAAAATTGAAATATAACCTTAAGTTTCAAAGCAAAATAAAAGTAAAAACTAAAACACCCAAATTATGTATACATTAAATAATGCATTATTCATATATCAAAAAATGACAACCATCTGTCAATCATCTCATATACCTCCTTAGGCTTATCCTCTTGCGCCACATGACCTCCTCCCTGCAATGAAAATCACATTTTGTTTTTCGTAAATTTATTCATGGTATAATTTGATGTAATTTATATTGGTGTTTTTTTTTTTCTATGTGTGTGCATATATATTGTGATGATTCTAAATATTTACATTTTTTATTATTTTTACTTCTTTTTTCAATATGTATACCTACTGTAGATTTTAAGGAATTAATTCACTCAACTTAAAGGTTATCAAAATCAAATATTTCATAACTTTAACTAATTATTACAAAATAATGTTAACATATTGAGGTAATTAATTTTGTATTTAATTTTATATAAATAGTTTTTTACAAACAAATTATATAGAGTGTGAATATATAATGAAATTCATTAAGAAAATTATGCATCACGAGGAGACTAATATTCTAGAGAAAGTATGCAATTAAATTTTTCCAATGATTATTAGTCCAATTCTAAATTTAACAATATCTTTTTATGTTTTAATCTGCAATGTTTTCATGATTACGAATGCAACAATTATACCAATAAGTTATTTGATGAAGTCAAATTGAAGTAGTTTGCATAATTATTATATTTAACAATTTGTTTAAAATGTATGTTAATTAACTTTTACTTTACATAATGTACATATTAATTTTTCAGTCCACATATTTGTGTTTTGAGATTAATACCTATATATTGACGGCTTAAAATAATTTTATATCATCATTCAATCATAAATTATCATTTAAATTTTTTTAAGATAATTATTTTAAAAGTTAACAAATTTATCATACATAGTGAATTGTGATTTGATAACTTTGTAGTATATAACCTTTTTTCTGATTGAATAATTATGTAAAAAAAATTTTCGTAATCAGTCTATAACCCTTCTTCTCTTAATAATATTCTGACTTTGATATAGATATGACTATATACAATAGTATTATTGTTGTTCGTTTCTTAATTGGAATGTTATCTATCTGGTATTGTTGACTCATATACTACTTTAAATTGTGTAAATTTGATCCATATATTAGCGTTTAACAATATTGAGGAAGCTAAACAATCGGGAAAAAATTCTTTCAAAATTTCCGTATAATTTTGATAAAGTTGGAATTGTACAAATTTCACTTTATTAAATATGTTTTGATCTCTAATAAATACTCGATTTTGTGTTTTTTCCTTAATAAATTTTTACTTTGTGTTGAGTCTCTAATAAAATAACACTTTTATTTTTTATCCTTGATATTTTGTTTTAGTCCCTGATAAATTAGAAAATTGTGTTTGCTTCCTAATAAATTAGAAAACTTTGTTTTAGTTTGTATTAATAACAAATGGGAAATATTTATCATGAAGCAAACAAAATTTTCTAATTTATTAAGGGGCTAAAAATAAGTATCAAGGACCAAAAAGAAAATTGTTGTTTTATTAGAGACTCATTGCAAAACAAAAATTTATTAGGGAGCAAATGCTAAAAATCAGATATTTATTAGGAATCAAAAACATATTTAAGCCTACACACACATATATATGTAGACTATCTCTTGAGCTCATGTCGTTTAAATGAGTTATAGAGATCAGTGGGTGTGGCCTATTGACAAGTAGGGCTTGTACTTGGTAAGCACATCCTACAGTGCAATCCATGATTTGAAGAAGGGCTCTCATAATGATGTGTTCTTATAAAATGTGTGGAAATTGGAGGTCCCTCCTAAGGTTTAGCTTTTGCTATGGAGAACCTTTCTTGATAGACTGTCATGCTAGGATAATCTAATTATAAAAAGGAATGTGGTGTTACAATCTCATTGATGTGTTTTTGTCTTGATCATATGGAAACTTCGCACCACTTGTTTGTGTACTTAATGGAAACTATGTCCATTTGTAATACTCTATTGAGTCTCTAAGGTCACTTAGAGATCATTTCCTACATATTCAAACTTGTCTGAATTACAAAGTTGAGATATCTTTATGATCAATCATTTGGAGTGTTGTAGTATGGTGCACATCGAATATTAGAAATCTAACCGGTTTGGGTGGAAAAACATAAGGAATCGATCGATAGATACAATAATAGGTGAATTAGTATTGAGGTCATGAACTCCTCTTGGTTATAAAGATGCTACGTGGGATGGATGATAGAGAAGGATTCAATGATAAACATTTGGAAAGTTTTATTCTTAAATGGCTTCTCATCATTGAGGCTAAGGTATTTGAGGGATAGGATGATGTTGTTATCTGGGAGTGAAGAGGATAATCAGGAAATAATAGAGAGCAAAAGCTGGCTGGGGAGATGGTTTGCCTCGTTTTCACCATGGCAACCTCAAATGGTTCTAGAGCATAGATTGGTTTGGCTAAGGGTATGTGGTGTTCCTCGATCTAAACATGTGGAATAAGGATGTTTTTTTCAAAAATAGTGAGTCTTGTGGGGGATCCTAGTGGCAGTAGCGGATGAAACGAGCAACAAGGAAAGGTTTGATCAAGAAAGAGTCCTCATCAAAACGTCAACACAAACACCTATAGCTTCTTTTCGGAAGTATGAGGTGGGTGTGATGATGTTTGGGGTATGGCTAGTGGAAGGTTCAACGAATAGGGGGAGGAGGTATAATTGCCAAAAGGATTGGTCACGAAAGGGAAACCGATCAATAGTTGAATCAGTGGAGGGCAGTTGGGTGGGATCAAAGAGGGAAGAGTTTTCAGAGGAAGAAGGGAATGAAGAGAGAGAAGAGTCATGGGTGCAGGAACATGATCTGATGGTTAATGCATCAAACCAGATACTTACTTTGGTCAACGACCAACTTATTCGAAAAACAAAGGCCACAGATGAATGCAGTAGAGTCTCATAGGCCAAAAGCTACCTCTCTTTCTAATAGTCATAAGGATATAAGGTGTAACAAAGTGGAGGGAGAGGACAAAGTGCAGAAGGTAACAAGGGTCAAAAAAGACATCACTGAAGTAGTTATAATATATGATATGGCGGATCAGATAGGGGTTAAATTCTGAGGCAACAAGCAAGATGCTTTGAACCAAGTCATTAGCAAGGAGACGTGGAACAACAAGGAAGATATAAGAGAGAAGAAAGGAAAGGAAGGAAAGGAAGTAAAGGGTGTGTGCAATTGTCCATGAAGGTTTGTTCCTATGATGTGTTAGACCTGGGAGCTAGGTGAAGTGGAAGGCGATTAAGAATCTAATTGCAAGAGAGGATCTGGTTTTTGTTTGCTTACAAGAAACAAAAATAGAAAATGTAAATAATAAGTTGTGTAGGGCTTTGTGGGGTGATGACCTTGTGTAGTGAAAACAATTACCGACTGTGAATTCTTCTGGAGGATTATTGTGTTGATGGGAGCAAGGAACATTCCAAGTTATCTCTTGGTAAGGAAGGCTTAGTTTTCTCTTCATCCAAGGTAGGTATGTTGAGTGTGATGAAATTGTTAAAATTGTGAATGTGTATTCAACATACGTGTTGATTGACTAAAGGACTTTGTGGGAAGAATTGAATTTGCTCAAAGGGAGGGCGAGTGATGGATTATGGTGTGTCATTGACGATTTTGATTCTATAAGATCCCAAGATGGGAGGTTGGGGAGAGGTGCTTCACAACATTGGAATATGGAAATCCATGAGTTCAACAACTTCATCAACAATATAGAATTGTTTGAACTACCATGGATAAGGAGGAAGTTTACTTGGGTGAGAGCGACCGGTGGGAGTATGAGTACTAGATTGGATAGGGCTTTGGTCTTCGTGGATTGGCTATACACTTGGCCAAACTCAACCTAATTGGGGTTTGATGGATCCATTTCCGCTCATTGCTCAATCATTGTGAAATATAAAGCCATTGATTGAGGGCCTAGACCTTTTAAGGCCTTCAATTTTTTGTTAGAGGAGCTAGGGTTGGTTGATTTTGTAAAGAAAGCTTATGAATCATACAACATCCAATGGCGAGGGGTTTTTGTTGTCAAGGAGAAACTAAAACTTTTGAAGAAGGATATCAAGAAACGGAGTGTGGAGAAGTTTGGGAGTCAACAAGCACTTATTGAATCCTTGGTGTCTAATATAAACAACATAAACTCAAAGGAGGAGGTAGGGGCATTTCTTTGGAGGAAGCAGGTGAAAGAGAAGCAATGTTAAAAGACTTTTGGAAATGTTCAAGATTCATGAATCTATTTTTTTTTTATCAAAAGTTGAGAGTGAAGTGGATAAGGGAAGGGGATGAAAACACAAAGTTCTTCCATAACATCATCAGTTGGAAGAGAAGGAAGAAAAACATCAAGGGGTTGTAAGTGGGGGGAATTGGTGTGAGGATCCTTTGTTTGTAAAAAGATAAATTAGGGGTGCTTTCAAAAAAAAAGTCTACAATGAAAGTTAGATGGATTTCTTGTTGGAAAGGGTGAGGTTCAACTCTATTTCAGAGGAGGAAAATACTATGCTTGTGGGGGATATTTACCAAAGATGAGGTCATAGTGATTGGTTTGGAATTGTGATGGTAACACGAGCCTTGAGCCAAATGGACTAAGCTTCAATTTCAGCAAAGCTTGTTGGGATGTGATCAAAGTGTGGATATCTTGAGCGCTGTTAATGAATTCCATAGATACGAACAATTAGTTGTTACCTAAAGGGTCTAATGCTTCATTCTTGACTTTTATCCCAAAGAAGGACAATCCACAAGGCCAAGGGGAATATAGACCCATTTCCCTTAATTGATGTTTATACAAGATTATTGCAAATATCTTGGCTAAGATAGAAAAGTTGTGTGTAGCATTATAGACATTAGTCAATCAACTTTCATAGGGAGTAAGAATATATTGGATGGGGTTTTCATAGCCAACGAGGTTGTATATGAAGCAAAGTCTAAGAAGAAGCCATGTTTTGTCTTTAAAGTCAATTTTGAGAAAGCATATGGCTCTGTGAGGTGGGATTTCTTAGTTGGCATCCTTTTCCAGAATGGCTTTTGTGCTATGTGGATACAATGAATATGGGGTTGTTTGCAATCCTCCTTAATCTTCGTTCTTGTCAATGAGAGCCCAACAAAGGAAGTTTTGCCTAAAAAAGGCCTCCGACAAGGTGATCCCCTAACACCTTTCTTATTTTTGGATGTTGTAGAGGATTTGTGTGGCTTGGTGGGAGAGGTAGAGGCTAAACGTCTACTTTTGGAGGTCCTAATTGGTAAAGGAAATTTTCGAATTTCTTTACTCCAATTCACGGATGATACAACTTTCTTCATTAGAAAATCCATGAAGGACATCATCACTTTGAAGACAATCTTAAGGTGTTTCCAAATGGCTTCAAGCTTAAAAGTAATTTCTTCAAGAGTAGCCTTTTGGGAATTCATATGGAGCCTAAGGAAGCCATCACCAATGCAAGAGTTTTGAATTGTAAAACAATGGG
>PYAF01001858.1:815363-841646 GCA_007407185.1 Glycine tomentella
GAGAAAAAGCTAGCTTGGATTAAGTGGGTGTGTTCACTCATAAAAAATTAGGGCCTATGAATAAAGAAGCTTCGACTTTTTAATAAGGTCATGTAAAAATAGGTATGGAGGTTATTGAGAGAAATGGATGTTTTGTGGACAAAAGTTTTGTTTGAGAAATATGGGGTTGTAGATTTGGATAGATTTTTATTAGGAGAGGGGGTTGTCAAAGGAACACAATGTTTGGGGTTCTCTTGAAAATGTGTGAGTTGGAGGGAGATACATAGGGTTGGTTTCACTGGGGGGTGAGGAATGTTTTGGGTGATATGAGGGGTGTGAGTTTTTGGTATGGGAAATTGGTGGGAGAAGAAACATTGGCTAATAAATTCCCGAGACTATTCTCAAATTCATTACAAAAAATCAATAAGTTGGCCGAAATGGCTGCATGGACGGGTGATCAATGGTCTTTGGCCTTCACATGGCACAGATCGTGATTTATGATAAAAGCTAATCTCAAGCAACAATTTAGGCGTCACCTGGAAGGGATCCTATGTAAGGACCCTCCCTGCGGCGCGGGTGGCGCCAGATCCCGCGCTGATAGCGCCGGGATCCTTCAGCAGAAAACCCTGTAGAGGGTGTGGCGCGATTAGCGCTAGGGTTGGCGCGGATGGCGCCAGACCCACTGGAAGTTGGCGCCAGGGGCGTCAGGTTCTCTGGAGGTTCACGCTTGGAGCGCCAACTGGGTTTGGAAGTGGCGCTGATCGCGCGGGGTGTGGCGCGGATCGCGCCACAGGTTCGGCAGGTTCACGCTGGGAGCGTGGAGGTGGCGTTGATGGCGCCACGATGTCGGTGCAATTGGCGCGGATGGCGTGAGATCTGGCGCGGATCGCGCCAGACCTCGGACAGGCCCAGTATAAAAGGGCTGTCGCGTTTTTCAGAAGAAGAAAATCTTCTTCTTCTTCCTCTGAGCGCCAGCAGCCATGGGAGAGCTTCCCAAGCTCCCATAACCTTGCCTTGTGACCCTAATCACTTCCAAAGCCCACCAAACCTCCTAGAAACCTTGAGAGAGCTTGAATCCTTCCTCCTTTTCACCAAAACCCCATGATCTGAGAAACCTCCATTCTCAAGAGAAGTGAAGAAAACTCGAGATTGGCGAGGAATGACTGCTACCCACGGACGCCCAAGCTTGGAGTAGTGTCCCAGAGGTCTTCTGTGTCGCCATTGAGGTAAGAAACTCGAGTTTCTCCGATTGATTTTGGATTTGGGGTTTTGGGTGAATAGTGACCCATCTGTGATAGAGCTAGAATTAGCTCTGGGTCCAGTTGAGAGATGTGTTTAGAATGATGAGAGGAGGAAGGATTAGCTTTCAGTTTGTGATTTGGTGAATGTTGGTTTTGGCTCTAGGTTGTGCATGTGTGACTTAGACTGAGTCACTTGATTTGAGACATGCAAGAGCCAAAATGATGGGCTTGAGGTGCCTGATAGGCCAAGGAGACGGTGTCTGGTGAGATAGACCGTCTAAGTCCTGAGAAACCCAGAGGATTTGGGTTGTTAGAGCTTTGAGCTCTCTGAGAAAGGCTTTGGCTGAGTCTGTGGAGACTCTGAGGCCCTGTTTGAGCTGAGATAGACCACTGAGGGTCTATGAGAAGGGCTTGTAGAGGATAAGCCTGAGGAACCTAAGTTAGATAACTTGGGTTGATGGAAAGGACTGAGATTCCTTTCTCTGAGACAGTTGAAGACTGTCTGATGAGCTTATGGTTGTTTATGTGCTTGATTGGTCTATGATATGTGATTGGTTGCCTTGATAGGGCTTGACACGAGGTGTCAAAGGAGCAGACCATTATTCAAGAGGCTGGAGTTGCAGGCACAACTGTCAGGTAAGCTCATCGTTCTGGGGGATTAGCCCTTTCTCTTGTTTGCCACCCAAGTGGGTGATGAATGCATGCCATGTTTGATTATGTATATGTTTATGTGCATGCTGTAGATAGAAAGGCCAATGTGGCCTGTTATTGATAATTATATGAGCTTGGAGCCTGAGAGGCTAGATGAACGGTACTTGGAGTGATACTCAAACCGTTCCATATATGTAATCGTATGATGAACCCTAGGATAGACACTGAGACAGTGTGAGGGTAATAAGACACCTGATGTGACAGGTGTGGATGGCCAAAGGCCTTTGATGGATGAACACCGTGAGGTGTTCAGTGATCCAGATGGGATGCAGACCATGAGGTGGTCTGTGATGGAACCTATAGGATACTGGCATAGTATCGGGCTAGATGAGGTTCCCTAGCCAGAGGTAGAGTTTGAGGACTCCCTGGAATAGCTGAGATTCCTTGGGAGGTGCCACTGCTCTCAGCCTAAAGTCCTAAGGATGGATTGCCCTGTATGGATGTTCCTCCTTAGGCAGTGATGTTGAAAAGTCCTGGATGTGATTGCCCTGTACAGGAGGTTCTTTCCCAGGCCAGTGTATGTGGAAGTCCTGGAGGTGATTGCCCTATATGGATGTTCTTGCCCAGGCATACGTTGTGGAAGTCCTGAGGGATTGAGAGCTCCCTGTGTGGATAGTCTCTCTCAGGCAGTGGTTGAGACCCCTGAGGGATTGAGAGCTCCCTGTGTGGATAGTCTCTCTCAGGTGGCGGTTTGATAGTCTGAGGGATTGAGAGCTCCCGGTGTGGATAGTCTCTCTCAGACCATGACTGGAAGTCCTGGGGGATTGAGAGCTCCCTGTGTGGATAGTCTCTCCCAGGCAGTGGTAAGTCCTGTGGGATTGAGAGCTCCCTGTGTGGATAGTCTCTCACAGGTAGAGGAAAGTCCTGAGGGATGGAGTGCCTCCGTTGTGAGATGATCTCTCTCAGGCATGTGCTGTGAAAGTCCTGGAGGTGATTGCCCTATATGGATGTTCTTGCCCAGGCCAGTGTATATGAAAGTCCTGGAGAGGCCAGGCAGCAGACAGATATGTTGTATCTCTAAGAGAGTGCTTCCCGAGGGGATGAGAGCCTAAGGTCTCTTAGATGAGCCATATCTGGATTCCTTAAGTCCTAAGTAGATGACTCAGGCAATGATTGTTCAGTGGATGAGGCGGTGCCTCTCTGGTATGAGAAGTGTCCAGTGGTTGACACTTATGCTATCTACCTCTGTGAGACGAGTCTGAGAGATGGCTTGAGAGCCAGTATGAGGTGGGATACCTCTGATGCTGATAGCATCCAATTAGTACCCAGAGAGCTGGGGAATGTGTGATAGCCAGAACGGTGTCCTAGGCTCTGTGTGTTTTGTTTATGTCTGTGCTTGGGGGTGAACAAGGGTAAGGGAGGATCTCCCAGGACCCTGAGCTTACTGAGATGTTTATCTCACCCCTGTTGTGGGTTGTGGTTTTCAGGTGCTTCTAGAGGAGAGGAGCAACCACAGGGCAGGAGGCCCTAGCTGTGTGTACTGGAGCGGTCATGGGCTGCAGATGAAGATTAGAAGAGTCTTTATTTTGATCTCTGTCTTGTACCCTGTTTAGGGTTAGGGTGTTGGTGTACACCCCTTTTGTGCTGTACATATATTGTTGTATAACCACAGAGGTGGTAGAAACTATGAGTTGTATGTATATGTACAGGTTATGTTTTATGTATGAGTTTATGTTTCCTCCTGTTTTATCTGTGTTTGGTTTTATATCTGCCTATGGTTATGCTTGAGTCAACTGGATCACAGGGGCTTGTTTATGATGTTTGTGGTGTGTTTTAAATTCCATGCATAATGAAATCAAGAAAATCGATTCTATCGCTTCCGCACTGCGTTTAGTTAACGCTGATAGCGAGCTTATGATATTATTAATGATAACACGTCCGGGGTGTTACATCCTACCATTTAAAACTAAAAGTGATGGATGAGGATGGGGTCAAGGGCAAACAAATGATTATGTTGTTAAGGAGGCGTATGGGGAATATGCATGTTGAGATTGATTATGTTAAAGGAAAATTCTATATACAAATGTGGAAAGTAAAGGTTCCATCAAAGGTTAGGGGCTTCACGTGGAGACTACACCACAATAGGATCCAAACAATGGCCAATCTGCACAAACGAAACATTTTTCCATGTGGTAGTGACACAAATTGCATCCTTTGCAACTCAACAATAGAGACAAAACAACACGTATTCTTCAGTGGTCAGTTTGTGCATGAACTTTGGTGTCACTACTATTGCCACAAGATGTGCATAGTCATTTCTAGCAACACATGGGAAATATTGATGGACCCCAAGGCAAGCTTGCATGGTGGTCAATTTGGATGTCTATCATATGGGTTATTTGAAGTCACTAAAATGACATTTTTTGCAATGAGGGAAGAAAAGATATTGAAGTCATGTTTGATGAATGTATAATACAAAGCATGGTGGTGGTGTAGAGAAAATTTGTCAAGGTTCAATCACTCTCTCTATGTCTAGACAGTGGATGTGAGAGGATGTTTAGGATAGCTTTAGTGGCAATGCATGTGCATGGGTCTATTGTGGATGACCTATATTGGTATGGGTGACACACATAAATGCTACAATAAGATGAGGGATGTATGTTTGTATTTTGTTTTATCTGTATCTAGCTTGTAGTAACCCATCGAGGTCTCTCTTTTACACAATGATGCATGAACCCTGGTGCTTACATCACTAGGTACTCTAATTTGTGTGGAATAGAGGTGTAGGGATGGTGTGCTAAGGTGCATGAAGATAGTGTGGATATGATGTTGGTTAATTGTATCAGTTCACATACATTTATGGTTTGTAACCAATTAGTGAGTTTAAAATTATTTGACTCTGTAATTCTATGCACGGTTAGGTATGACTTGTACCTATCCTATTAATATATGCTACTACATTATCATATCTTTTGATGTTTAAGATTATTGCACACAAATTAAGAAATATTTAATGGAACTAAAAAATGTTATATTTGGATTAAAATACTCTTTTTTAATATCTTGATCTTTGATACTTACACAATTTGTAGCGGTATTAAATAAGGGTATATTTGAGAAAAATGCATTAGTTAGACTTTGAAATTCTAAAACATCTAATATTATGGGGAAAAATAGAAATCTAAAACATCAAAAGAAATGAGAAGGAGGTAGTGTGTGACTCTCTCTCTTAATATATATATCTATATATATATATATATATTGGTGACTTATTGATTATGGGTTCGAATCCGGAAACAGTCTCTTTGCATATGTAAGGGTAAGGCTGCATACAATATCCCTCCCTCTTACCTGTGCATAGCATGAAGCCTCCGGGTAATGGGGTATGTGGTAATATATATATATATATATATATATATATATATATATTTGATGATTATAAAACTATAAATGTACTTTGTGTCTGTAATTTTGTCAATATTGTTTATAATTATAATTATAATATATAAAATATTATATATTTGATTAGGGTTAGTTTAATTTGATTTTTGCAATATGCATAGTACAATTGTCATATGTATATTCATTTGCAAGAGAAACAAATGATATTTGAAAAGGACTTCTATAAAAAAAAGTGCATATCAATATTATAGGCAAAATGCGCTTTTGTTAGCGCTTTAAAATAAGTAACTAATTAAAGAAAAAAATGTAACAGTCTTTAGTTTCCTATTTTGAATAGTTGGAAAAATAGCATTTTGTCAGCAATTCAATAAAGAATCTTATATGTAATTTAAATTGTTTTGCAATTCTTAATTGTTGATATTATAACATCATTTAATTTATGTCAACATTTTATTTTGATCCATTTATTTAGGATCTGATTGAAAAGAGTGAAAGTAAAAAGAAAGAATATTGAGAGAGAAAAAACATGCATAACAATATCTTTTTCTTTTTGTTTTGTTTGGTGGAAGAGAAAATAGATGGAAAAAAATAACTTTAAGAAATAAAAATTTAAAATTTTCTTTCCATTCACTTTTTTTCTTATTTAAATTTCATTTGTCTTACTTCGTCATTTTCTTTCCTCTCTTTCAAACATAGGATTAAACTATTAACAAAACAATATCGTAACAATGAAAATTTCTCTCTTTTGGTGTAGTATAATTTTTAATAGCATCAACATCAACAACACCAACCAAAGTTAATTGGGGTCGGTGGTAGATGAACCTAATGATAAATCGGAAATGAGACAAAAAAGAAAAGGAGGGGGAAGAAAAAAGTGGAAATAAGACAAAGGAGAGAAAAAGGGGTGAAAGGAAGAAGGGAGAAAACAAGAGTAAAAGAACTAAAACAAGGGAATGACTGAAACTTAGAACTACTAATGGATTTAACCCTCCACCAAGCTTATAGCTTTTCTCCACTCCATCCTAAGACATATTGTCCGCCAATCTATATTCCACTCCATTAGGTCTTGTTTAACTGCCTTTTTCCAGGTAAATTTTGGTCGACCTCTACCTCTCTTTGTGTTAAGCTCTTGGTAACAAACTCTTGTTCTTACGGGAGCATCCAGTGGAAGTCTCATAACATGCCCAAACAACCTCAATCTATGCTCCCTCATTTTTTCACATACCGGTACCACTGATACCTTTCGTCGAATATCCTCATTTCTTATCTTATCCATCTTCGTATATCCACACATCCACCTTAACATTCTCATTTCTGCTACCCCTATTTTATGCTCATGTTGCCTATGTGCTGACTAACATTCTGCTCCATATAGCATTGTCGGTATTACAACTGTTCTATAGAATTTTCCTTTCAGCTTAGGTGGATTTTGCAATCACACAAAAACCCCGATGCACTCCGCCATTTCATCTACCCTGCATTAATTCTATGATCTACATCCTCATCAATCTCACCACCTTTTGCAACATTGATCCCAAGTATCTAAAAACATCTTTCTTGGGTACCTCTTGACCAAGTAGATGCACTATGTCTTGATCACCATCTTTTACCCGCGAAAACTCACACTTCATATACTCTGTCTTGCTCTTGCTTATCGTGAATCTTTAGACGCCAAAGTATTTCTCCACAATTCCAATTTCCTATTAAGACCATCTTTGGTCTCATCAATAGGCACAATATCATCTGCAAAAAGCATACACCACGACACTTCCTCTTGAATATCTTTCATTAGGTTATCCATCACTAAGACAAAGAGATAAGGACTAAGAGTTGAACCTTGGTGAACACCTACCGTGATAGGAAAATACCTTGATGTTCCATTACAAGCTTTCACACATGTGGTAATCCCATCATGCATATCCTTGATTGTATTAATATATTTTAATGCTACATTTTTCTTCTCAAGAGTCCACCATAAGACTTCTCTTGGGACTCTATCATATCTTTAAAAAAATGTTGTATGGTTCATTCATGATTTTATTAAGGAAACCACATTAGTTTATTGAAACACTTACCAATAGTTATAAACACATCTTATTAAAAAAAATACCAAATTAGCACAAAACACAAATTTCTTCCTCTCATTCCAAAACCCAACCACAAGAACCTTGTCGATGGGTAGCCTTCACCACTTCACTATTCTCCCTTAACCGCACTCACCCTTCCACCTTCCGTTTATATATCTAGACCTCCTACCTCTATTGTTGTCGACTCATAGAATTCCAACATTCCATCTTGTCCGTACAATTTCTTAAATCTAAAAGGTTTTAAAAAAAGTAAATGTTTTATATCATAATTTCTTTTCACATCCCTTTTTAAAGCACTCCCCACTTTTTGTTTCTCAAATTTTATTTCAATCATGTCCTTGTAAACATGATTATTTCGAAACTATTTTACATACTATTGGGAATGAATTTTTGGAAGGGTTACACATTCCCAAAACTTAAATTTTAGAAGTGTTATTTTTTTTTTATTATCATTTTCGAAAACTAAATTTTGGAAGTGATAACCTTAGTAACCTCCCACACACTATGGGATCCTTCTCTATTTTCATCTTTTTACGTTCAATGTAAGGGTGATAAAATGATGCCTTTGACGTTAGGTTTGCACAGATTCAAAAATAAAAAGGCATAGATTCTTTATTTCCTCACCCTTCACTCTCATCATGTTTTTTGTTAACAAACCAACTAGAATGAAATAAAGGAAATGAGTAGGTTTCCAAAGAAACTTAAAAGATATGTAATTTTTTTGGAAGGCTAGAAGATACTCCAACTTGTCCATATTATTTTTGTAAACAATATTGGCAAAATTATAGACACTATATTATTTTTGGAAGGCTACCTTATTGAACTTGCTTAAACTCGTATGCATATATTTATAAGATAATTATCTATATTATTTTGACACCTAATGTGTAAAAGTTATGGCTTTCTATTCATGAAGTGTCGTGCTTGTTTATTTTGGAGTTTCTATTAATGTAGTGTTGTGTTCCAAAAGTTGGAAAGATATGTATGTCATACATACATATTGCATAGTTGTCATTACATATGACTAGTCATGTAAATTGGGATTACATGGTGGGGTCTCAACTTAGTGTTGGAGAGTTGTAGAGCTAGTGACTATCGACTGCCTAAAAATGATAGAGGTCAAGGAAGACCCTCAAGAAGAAATGAAATATTTAATAAGAAGGGTCCCTCAATTGCGCTAAAAGAACACAAAGGGAGGTTAGAAATGAAAGGAAGAGCTCAAAGGGACAACCTCGTGATTGGGCTAGAAATACCAATGAGAGCAAGGTCAAGACACTAAAGTGTAATTTAAAGGTTATCAATACATTACATGGTCAAGCCTAAAATGGGAGAAAAGAGTCCATGATGGTGCACTTGATCCAAGTGGAAGAAGGTCAACCTTATAATGCACCAACATGGCCTTGCAACCTAGTTTTCAATTTTTAATTGTAATAAATGACCTGGTTTGATGCTAATTAGGAGCCCAAATATTAATTCTAGAATAAGGTTATTTTTATTTAAGTTGTAATTGGGGTCTTTAGCATGTTTAGGCCTTTTGCTCATTGATAACCGTTGCCGGAGACACGGTTCATTGTGTGCTAGCTTTAATTCACTGTAATTAGTTCATAGTAGTAGTAATATATATATATAAAAAAAATATTTGCATACATTCACTGCATATTGACATTCTGTTGCACAATTGTACTTTGTCACATATTTGCATTGTTGCTGCTGTGCATTATGAAGTATGAATGATGTAGTTTATGTGTGCTGTCAAAAAACAGAGAAAACAGAGAAAAAACAAAGCAAAAAAAAAAACAGAGTAGTAGTAAGGAGAAAGTAGTGTAGTGTAGTTGCTTTTTTAGTGTCATTTTGTTGTCCCAAAATTTTTCCAGCTTGTGTAGTTTGAGTTGCGATTTGTTTCCCAAGGTTTATCCCCCATTTTAAACAAAAACAACCCCTATTGGGGTTGGGTGTGGGTTCAAATTGGCAAATTCGAACTCTAAGTAGGAGTTTGGACTAGTTTTTACAATTGTCGTAGGTGCATTTTGGTAATTTCACAGCAAACTTTCATGTTATGGAGTAACATGTTCACCAGGGGTCCAAATCGCCAAATTTCATCGTTTAGGCTATTTTTTAGGCGATTTTCTAATTTCATGACTTTTAAAAATCACCAAAAAAAATCACAAAAATCAATCATAATTTTTAGACATTCACTGTTATTTTTTTTAGATTTTTTCAAAAATTTTTAGGGCAACTTTACAATTTCTATTTCATTTCAGCATATATAGTTAGTAGTGTCTTGGTAGCATAACTGTTTGATATTTCTGTGTTGTCTGTGTTTATTGTTCCTTATGAGCTGAATTGTATATGACTAGGTCCACATCAAGTGAATTACATTCATTTGATCCTGAGATAGATAAGACATTTCACAGATTAAACAGACATAACCTTAGGTTAGATGACTTAGATGATTTTGATAGTGTAGTTTTAGACGTTGACATCCCTTGTAAGGTAGCTTGCTATTGGTCAACAACAAAATGTGATGGCAGCCAATCAACCAAGGCTCTGTGGTATCTGTTGTGCGCCTGATCATCCCACAAATGCATGCCCCACTCTCCAAGAGACAGAACAACCTGCTGAAGTTTCTGCCATGCAACCTGGCCAGTCATTTAGACCTCAACAGCAGTATAATCCTTACTCCAACACTTATAATCCTGGTTGGAGAGATCATCCAAATTTGAGGTATGGTCCTGGTCCACAACAACAGCATCCCTTTAGACCTCCATAGCAACCCTTCAGTCTGCCACCACCAAATACCAACCTCCTCCTTTCAAACAATAGCCACAGTTCCAACAACCTGCACCTACACCTACACAACCTGTGCAGGCTAGATCTGGACCTTCCTTAGATGATTTAATGAAGCAAATGGCATCCAGCAATCTCCAATTTCAACAAAATGTCAGTGCCACCATCCAGGACCTGCAGACTCAGATTGGATAATTAGCTACAACTGTCAACCAGATGCAGCAGCAAGGTTCTGGTAACCTTCCAGCACAACCAGTTATTAATCCGAAGAATGTGAGTGCTATTGCCTTGAGGAGTGGCACAGAACTTCCAGATGCTGGTGCTAAAATTGATGCTGGTGCTAGTAAAATAATTGATAATGGTGCCAAAATAGATTCTGCACCAAAACAGATTCCCTTACCTTTCCCTTCTAGAGCCACTTCTGCAAAGAAAGTGGTGGACCTTGATTCTGATCTGCTTGAGACTTTTATGAGGGTGGAAGTCAACATCCCCCTTTTGGATGCCATCAAACAGATTCCAAAATATGCAAAGTTCTTGAAGGATTTGTGCACCCACAAGAGGAAGCTTAAGGGAAATGAGCAAGTGAAGATGGACAGAAATGTTTCCGCACTGATACAGGGCAAAACTGTTGATGTCATTCCACTATCCACCTTGCCACAGAAGTGCAAGGGTCCTGGCACTTTCACTGTCCCATGCACCATTGGAGATATTACTTTTGCATATGCCTTGTGTGATCTTTGAGCCTCCATTAATGTCATGCCCACATCAGTTTACAAAGCACTACACCTTGGTGAGATGAAACCCACTGGTGTTGTCATCCACTTAGCCAGCATGAGTGCTGCACTTCCACTTGGACTTATTGAAGATGTGCTGGTGCGAGTTAATAATCTGATCTTCCCAGCCGATTTTTACATTTTGGATATGGAGAATGAGTCTTCCAGCCATGGTTCCACATTGATCCTAGGGAGGCCATTCTTGATGACAGCTAGGACTAAAATTGATGTGCATGCAGGAACTCTTTCTATGGAGTTTGGTGATGACATTGTTCAGTTTAACATTTTTGAGGCTATGAGACATCCTGTAGAGGAGCATTCTATTTTTCTTGTTGATATCATTGATGTTGCAATAGATAGTGTAGATATTTCTGACTTACTTTCTGATTTTTCTGACTTTGATCTTGGTTCTTGTAATTGTACCTGTGATGATTCTGCTGCTGTGTGTAGCATTTGTGCAGAAATTTCCTCCGCACTTCACTCTGATTGTGTTCCAGGTACAGATACAAGTTTTGAGCCTACTATCCCACTTCCCTCAGCCCCTAGTCTTTCCTTACCTTCCACTATTCAACCACCTTCCTTGGAGCTGAAGTCACTACCTTAGCACCTCAAGTATGCATATTTAGATGATGCTCAAAAGCTTCCAGTCATCATATCTAGTAGTCTGCCACTGGAGCATGAAGAGAAGTTGATGCATGTTTTGAGAGGCCACAAAAAGGCCATTGGATGGACACTTGCTGATCTTCATAGAATTAATCCTTCCATCTGCATGCATCGGATACTTTTGGAGGATGATTCTAGACCAGTGAGGCAACCGCAGAGGAGGCTGAATCCCACTATTCTTGATGTGGAGAAGAAGGAAGTGACGAAGCTACTAGCTGCAGGGATCATTTATCCCATCTCTGATAGCACTTGGGTTTCACCTGTCCAAGTGGTTCCTAAGAAGTCGGGTCTCATAGTTGTGAAGAATCAAGATAATGAGCTGATTCCGACTAGAGTGGCCAACAGTTGGCGAGTTTATATTGATTACAGGAGACTCAACCAGGCCACTCGCAAGGACCATTTCCCTCTGCCTTTCATTGATCAAGTTTTAGAGAGGTTGGCAGGTAAATCACATTATTGCTTTCTTGATGGTTTTTCTGGTTACATGCAAATCCATATTGCACCAGAGGATCAACATAAGACCACATTCACTTGTTCATTTGGCACATTTGCTTACACCCGGATGCCTTTTGGCCTATGCAACGCTCCTGGCACCTTCCAAAGGTGCATGATAAGCATCTTTTCTGATTTATTAGAGAGTTGCATGGAGGTGTTTATGGTTCCTCTTTTGATGCATGTCTGGATAGTCTCTCTAGAGTGTTTGACCGATGTATTAGTGCTAACCTTGTTCTTAACTTTGAGAAATTCCATTTCATGGTGCATGAGGGTATAGTCCTAGGACATTTGGTCTCTAGTAGAGCTATTGAGGTAGATAAGGCAAAAATTGATGTGATTACCTCTTTGCCTTACCCCGCTTCTGTGCGAGAAGTACGTTCTTTTCTTGGACATGCAGGTTTTTATAGGAGATTCATTCAGTATTTCAGTAAGATTGCATTGCCATTGTCCAAGCTTCTCCAAAAGGACGTAGACTTTACATTTGACCAGCCTTGCAAAGAGGCATTTGAGGGATTGAGGACAAAGCTGACTACCTCTCCCATCATGCAGCCGCCAAATTGGGAGCTTCCCATTGAGCTGATGTGTGATGCCTCTAATTATGCACTGCTGTGTTGTCACAAAGAGTTGGTAAACTATCCCATGTTATTGCTTATGCTTCACGCACTTTGGATGCAGCCCAAGTTAACTACACCACCACTGAGAAGGAGCTTTTGACTATTGTTTTTGCTTTAGATAAATTTAGATCTTACTTGCTTTGCTCCCATATCATTGTCTTTACTAACGATGCAACTTTGAAATACCTGTTGAAGAAGCCTGATGCTAAACCTAGATTGATCAGGTGGATGCTTCTTCTTCTTCAGGAATTTGACATTGAGATTAAAGATAGAAGTGGTGCAGAAAACTTGGTTGCTGATCACTTGAGCAGGATTGAGGGACCTCTTGAGTCCTTTCCCATTCGTGATAATTTTCCTGATGAGCATTTGATGCATTTGCATTCATCGGATGTCACACCTTGATTTGCTGACATTGTTAATTTTCTTGTGGCATTTGTTGTTCCACCTAATGCATCTAGGTCCCAAATGTATAAACTTAAGAGTGGTGCTAAATATTATGTTTGGGATGATCCTTATTTGTGGAGGTTTGGTAGTGACCAAGTGATCTAAAGGTGTGTGCCTGATCATGAAATTCAGTCTATTCTTCAATTTTGTCATGGCACACCTACCGGAGGTCATTTTGGTCCTCAGAGGACCGCTAGGAAAGTATTAGACTGTGGGTTCTTTTGGCCCACCTTGTTTAGAGATGCTCATCACTTTACCACCACTTGTGAGCAGGGTCAGAGAGCAGGAGACACAATTACACATAGACATGAGATGCCTCAGCAACCCATTATTTTTTGTGAGATTTTTTATGTCTGGGGTATTGATTTTATGGGTCCATTTCCTGTTTCGCATGGCTTTTCATATATTTTGCTTGTTGTTGATTTTGTTTCTAGATGGGTTGAGGCTAAGGCCACCAGAACTAATGATTCTAAAGTTGTTGTGGATTTTGTGAGATCCAACATTTTTTGCAGGTTTGGTGTGCCTAGAGCCATTATCAGTGACCGGGGGAGCCATTTCTGTAACCGATCATTCGCATCCTTGCCTCATAAGTATGGGGTTGTGGATAGTGTTGCTACAGCTTATCATCCCCAAACTAATGGGCAAGCAGATGTTTTTAATAGAGAGATCAAGCAAGTGTTACAGAAGGTGGTGCAACCAAACAGGAAAGATTGGAGCAAGCTTCTTGAGGATGCTTTTTGGGCTCATAGGACTGCCTACCGCACACCTTTGGGGATGTCTCCCTATAGGGTGGTTTTCGGTAAGGCATGCCACCTTCGAGTGGAGATTGAGCACCGTGCTTATTGGGCGGTGAAGAGTTGTAACATGTCATTTGATGAAGCGAGTATGCAAAGGAAGCTTTAGTTGCAAGAGCTTGAGGAGATTCGTTTAGAAGCCTATGAGAATTCCAAGATTTATAAAGGGAGTGAAGAAATTCCATGACTCTAGGATTCTTAGAAAGGAGTTCCATAGTGTCCAAAAAGTGTTAGTGTTTAATTCTCGCCTTAAGCTTATTTCCGGTAAACTTCGATCTAGATGGGACAGACCTTTTGTTATTACTAATGTTTTTCCCATGGTGCAGTTGAGATTAAAAATGAAGCTATCGGCAAAGTCTTCAAGGTCAATGGTCACCAACTCAAAGCATTTCATGAGAGCCCTTAAGTGGCAGAGGAGCTTGTGGAGGACATCTCTTTGGTCCTGCCAATTTTGCGTAAATGACATTTTGGGGAGTTTCCTTTTCCCTTCTTTTATTTGTTGTCTCTTTTTTGTATTTCTTTGCATGCTTACATTGAGGACAATGTGTATTTCAAGTGGGGGCTGAAGGATCCTAAAATTTTTGGAAATTCTGGTTATTTTCTGTTTTCTGTTTTCTGTCTGTTTATGTTTTGTTGCTATCTGTTTTTCATTGTCTGTTGATTTCTGTTGTCTGTTTGTTTGTCTGTATTCTGTTTGTCTGTTTCAGTTTTTGTGTCTGTACATTTTTGTTGTATGTTTCTGCTGTTTCTATTTTGTGCTGTTTTTATTGAATTTAGGCACATTTTCATATTTTTCATAGGATTTCCAACTTGAATAACTTGTGAAAAATGTTAAAAGTTGGTTGGATTGAGAGGTTTCATACTTGATGTGAATCATTGTTGCAATTGTTGAAGTGATAAGTAGGGTTGAGAAATAGAATTTAAGATGAAACATGTGTGGTAGAATTATGCCTTGTGAGTTTTTGAGCCTTTGTGGATATGTTCTTTCATGTGTGATTTCACCCTTGTGCTAGATTACTCTATGTTTTGCCTTGCCTCTTTTGACATTCCTTGTTGCATATGCTTTGATTGAGATGATTTAGGCCTTGTTTCTTTTAGCTACTAGCCAAATAAACCTATCCTTGTGTTGATATCCATTGTCACCCTCTTTGAGCCTTTAGCCTTTTTCTTTCTTGTTTAGTTCATTAAAAACTAAAAAAATGGAAAACCATGTTATCCTAGCTTTAGGGAGAAAAGGGGCTTTGGAATTGTTTTGGGAGTGGGTTTCAAACAAGTGTGGGGTTTTTGTATTTTGTTTTGTTTTGAGAGAGAAGAAAAGAAAAAGAGAAAAGAAAGAGTTCAAATAGCAAAAGTTCAAAGAAAAAAAAGAGAAAAAAGAGAGAAAAAAAGAAAAAAAAATTGTGTATAAGCAAAGAAAAAGAAGTTCAAGCAAAGAAAAAGAAATATGCAATAAAGGTTGTTATGGTTCATTTTCACCCTTGTAAATTCCTTTAAACTTCATCTCTTTGTTTCTACCCTTCTTTTTAACTTGTTGGCTTGCTCCCCATTGCCCCTCTTTTCTCTTAAGTTTTAGCCTAAATATCTCTTTCTTATCCACCTTTTCCTAAGCCATTCATTACAAGCTAATAAAGTCCTTTTGATCTTTTGATGCATGTGTATTTCAAGTTGAATGAATGAGAGGCTTGTCAATGCTTGGATGTGCTAGTTACATGTGGTGTTTGAGTGTAAATACAAGCCATACACATCATGTGAGGTTGAGTGCCACCCTTTGAGAGAATTTCATCATCTTGGTACATTCTTAATTCTAAACTTGACTACTTTTTCACTTTGTACCTTGTGATCATGTTTTCATGGATTGTTTGTTACCTCAATATTATTCTTCCATCTTTCCATCTCTCACTTTTGAGCATTGTTGTGATCCATTGAAAAATATGTGTGCCTTGTTCATACCCTTTCTTTAAATTTTTGGTCTACTTTAGTTTGATTTTTCTCTTAGTCTTTCTTTTAGTTTTGCCCAGGAGTGCAAAAGTTTAAGTGTGGGGTATTTTGATAGAGTGCTTTTAGTTAAATTTTTATCTATCATTCTTAGCTTATTTGACCTATTTTGGACTTTTATTTTTCCATTCTAATGCAGTTTTTGGCCTAGGCAAGTAAGTGGGCTTAATTACTAATTGTTGCGTATTTTTGGATTTTTGCTCACTTGACATATCTGACTTGTACAGGACCTATAGAGTGCTACGGAACTCCGAATGGAGCATTCTTGGAGTCCCTGGAAAGATAACGAAAAGATCTACAAGTTTACTAGAAATAGCCCGAGGCCAATTTTGTCATTTAGAGGGTCATTTTGAGCTTTGAAGTTAGCACCTCTGCACTTGTAATTTTGGGCTGCGAATTTGAATTTTATGGTTGTAAATAACAAATAATTAGAATTGATGGGTTTTGTTGATGGCCCATTCTTTTCTTCAAACTTAGTCACTACATATTAGTAACATTGGACAGATTTCACTACACAATTTCATTTAATTAAAACAATTTTACATTTCCTTCTTTTAAGTTTTTAGGATCAAAACTCTTGCTCTCATTTTCTCTCAACTGTTCTTGCTTGTTCTTCATTGTTCTTCATTTTCATTTTTCTATTTTTCCATTTTTGTGCAATAATTCCATGGGGCTTTCAATGATGATGATCATGGAAGGCTAAATCCTCAATCAATCCAAGGATCCAACCCAAGCACAAGGAGAATTTGAGTTCTGGTTTGGTATTTCGAATTCTATTTGAATGTTCATCTTCTTCTTCAATTGTTATTCTATTTTCATGATTATGAATGCGTTTAGGATTAAAAACGGATTAGGTTATGGATTCATTTCCTAATTTTGAATATAACAGATTAATTGGATGATATTTCAGTTAGGGTTGTGGTTTCAATCAATTTAGGGGTTAAGTCGATTGAGTTGCTTCTAATGAGATTGAATGAACTTTCATAATATGATAAATTTCTGAGAACAATGATGATTCGAATTGCTTGGTGAGGTGAATTGGATTGATGCTTTAATTCTGTTTTACATTACTTCTTTTGAATTCTGTTAGTTTCTGTATTGTTCTTTAATTTTAGTTTATGTTTTTGCAAGTTTTACTTACGCACACAAATTGTTCAATAAAATTCCCTCCTTACTGTTATTTGTGAATTGAAGCTAGAACCATATTGATTGTGTCTCTGAGTCGACCTAGGTTAATCATGTGCTACATAATTAACGTAGTTAAATTATTTTGGTGTGTCTCGACAACGCATTATCACTCATGTTTCCTAAAATTAGGGTTAGTCGCCAACCTTATTAAAAGAAGTGAGTTGTCTTGGAATTCTATAAATAAGGATGTAATCTCTTTCATTTTTTTAGAGTTGAATAATATTTGAGGTTTATTCCATTGTGAGTGTGAGTAGAGTATTGGCTCCTGTTTCTAGTTCTTGGATAAGATTCTCCTTTGAATCTTATCAAATGTTTCCATACATCTATGGAGATTCCTCACTTGGCTTATCATTCTCCTAGAGTGTGGCATGTTCCTTTCCATTTCCCATCTTTTTCATCTTTTCTATTTTATTTGTTCTTTCAATCATCTTGTTCTTGTTGGCGTCATTGATATAATTGTTTTTATTGTTTTGTGCTACTTTCTCTTCTTCTACCTCATCTTTTATCTTATTTTATCTTCAATTCTTTTTACAAGATAACCAACTCAAGGACGATCCATAAAAATAGTATGACTCCTTACGAGGATCATATCAAAAGGATACATGCACGAGTGAACTCCATATGAGAATTTGGTTTATGTAGGTCAAGCATGGTAAGACATTACCCAAGACCACCTATTCTTGACAAAAGTGTTTATCCTCCACAGGATCAACTGTAAGACTCCCCTAATGGATGAGTATCAAATTTAAGTTAAGGGATGTGTCTATGTTGATCACTCAAATAATGAAATTATCCTGGGAGTGGTATCTACATTACATGTCATATTTCATTTGCATGTTGATTCATTTATGATGATTCATAATTAAAATTTATAGGTTGAATGATGAGAGAACTTGGTGATGTTTTGTATTGCAAAACCTTTTTTTATTGTACTTATGCCTTTTTACTTCAACCCTTATTACTTATTTCTTTAATTGAGCTTTCCCTTGCTTTTGTCTAGATTTTTGTGATGATCGTGCCACTTGACATTAGAGCGAATAGTGATACCGTTATAAGAGAGCATGCTGCTCCTTGTTGATGTTGGATCATGGTGGTGGGCTTAGGGTCGAGATTGACCCTCACTCCTTTTTCCTTTTAATATATACTACATAGAATACCTTTTTTTGGTATCCATAAATTTTAGACAATTTTACCTCGTATAACTTTTTAAACTTCTATTACTTGAATAACTATTCACACGGATTGAGTGTCTCTCTCCTGCTAATTTTCAAAGTGGGGACTAACTTAGGGAAATAGATATATTTAAGTGATACTAGATGTATTTAGTGTCTTAATAGACTCTTTTGAAATTATTTTTTTCCAATACAAATGTTAGTTTTGTAGTAACCTAAGAAATCGTACATACTCATTATGTTATGGCATGTCTTGATGACGCTTTAGATATGATGATTGATGATTAGAAGTAAGATAGCATGCGGAAATTGTGAAAATGGTAATTATTTTCATAATCAAACTTAAAATTAAGAGTTTTAAATTAAATGAACCTAAAATGAGATGTTCTAGCATTTAGATAGATAGCTAACACATGTAATGACTTCCAGTGTTAATTAACAAATAACATCAAGCTTTTACCTACCTTCACAATGGCGTAAGTTAGGTGATAGTCACTTTTTTTGTATTCCTCGGCATATTTGTGGATAAAAATCAAATCTAATAGAATTTATGACCTGAAAACCTTTAACCGTATAAAATTGTTGAATATATAAATTGATTAAAAAATTTCCATTATTCATTAAACTAACCCTGCCACTTGACCATCAACGAACCATGGATGCCAAGTCGTATCAAATTTCAAATTAAGTGACTTGACAATAGAAAGTGAACTAAGATATGGTATCGCCATATCAAGATCAGCGCTGTAAAAGATAAAGACAATATCATATAGAAATTAGTCTGAAAATTATGTGCAGTAAATGATGCAAAATCTCACACTAGTATTACTTGGAAAGTTAGCAAATATATGAATCTTGCAACTAAAGGGAATTTGTTTGTGTTGATAAAAAAATATGGGTTTACTAAATGAATTTAGAGTTACTTTTGTACTATAAAATTTAATTTTAATACAATATAAATATTTAAGATTCAATATTCGTGTACTTTAATTTCGGCGTATAAGTTTTTAAACGATTAACAAATCAGAAATCACCCTTCATATGAATTAAAATTATTATTGTAAAAGTTAATTAACAATATTAATCTTAATAAAAAAAATGTCTTCCTGAATGACATAATTGATTGGTCGTTTTTAGTTAAATATTTTTCTATTCTCCTTAGTCTATTTGACTTCTCTTGCACTTTTATTTTCTCATTCTAGTTCAGTTTTTGTCTTAGGCAAGCAAGTGGGCTTAATTGCTAATTGTTGCTTATTTACGGATTTTATGCTCACTTTACCTATCTTCCTTGTACAGGACCTACAAAGCTCTACAGAACTCCGAATTGAGCATATGAGTATTTCTTGGAAAGATAAGGAAAAGATCTACATATTATGTATGGGCTGATCCTTATTTGTGGAGGTTTGGTAGTGACGAAGTGATCCGAAGGTGTGTGCCCGATCATGAGATTCAGTTTATTCTTCAGTTTTGTCATGGCACACCTACCGGAGGTCATTTTGGTTCTCAACGGACCGCTAGGAGGGTATTAGACTGTGGGTTCTTTTGACCCACCTTGTTTAGAGATGCTCATCATTTTTCCACCACTTGTGAGCAGTGTCAGAGAGCAAGAGGAACCATTACACATAGACATGAGATGCCTCAGCAGCCTATTATTTTTTGTGAGATTTTTGATGTGTGGGGTATTGATTTTATGGGTCCATTTCTTGTTTCTCATGGTTTTTTATATATTTTGCTTGTTGTTGATTATGTTTCTAGATGAGTTGAAGCTAAGGCCACCAGAACTAATGATTCTAAAGTTGTTGTGGATTTTGTGAGATCCAACATTTTTTGCAGATTTGGTGTACCTAGAGCCATTATCAATGACTAGGAGAGCCATTTCTATAACCGATCATTCGCATCCTTGCCTCATAAGTATGGGGTTGTGCATAGAGTTGTTACAGCTTATCATCCTCAAACTAATGGGCAAGCAGAGATTTTTAACAGAGAGATCAAGCAAGTGTTACAGAAGGTGGTGCAACCAAACAGGAAAGATTGGAGCAAGCTTCTTAAGGATGCTTTATGGGCTCATAGGACTGCCTACCGCACACCTTTGGGGATGTCTCCCTATAGGGTGGTTTTCGGTAAGGCATGCCACCTTCCAGTGGAGATTGAGCACCGTGCTTATTAGGCGGTGAAGAGTTGTAACATGTCATTTGATGAAGCGGGTATGCAAAGGAAGCTTCAGTTGCAAGAGCTTGAGGAGATTCGTTTAGAAGCCTATGAGAATTCCAAGATTTATAAGGAGAGAGTGAAGAAATTCCATGACTCTAGGATTCTTAGAAAGGAGTTCCATAGTGGCAAAAAGTGCTCTTGTTTAACTCTCGCCTTAAGTTTATTTCCGATAAACTTCGATCTAGATGGGATGGACCTTTTGTTATTACTAATGTTTTTTCCCATGATGCAGTTGAGATTCAAAATGAAGTTATCGGCAAAGTCTTCAAGGTCAATGGTCACCAACTCAAAGTATTTCATGAGAGCCCTCAAGTGGAGGAGGAGCTTGTGATAAACATCTCTTTGGTCTTGCCAATTTTGTGTGATGATGCGTCTTGAATGACATTTGAGGAGTTTCCTTTTCCTTTCTTTTATTTGTTGTATCTTTGTTTGCATTTCTTTGCATGCTTACATTGAGGACAATGTGCAATTCAAGTATGTGGTGAAGGATTACGAAATCTGTTTTCTGATTATTTTTTGTTTTTTGTTTACGTTTCTGTTTCTGTTTTTACATTCTGTTCTCTGTTATAGTTTTCTGTCTGTTTAATTTTTTTTTTTAGCCTTTGTGGATATGTTCTTTCATGTGTGATTTCACCCTTGTACTAGATTACTCTATGTTTTGCCTTGCCTCTTTTGACATTCCTTGTTGCACATGCTTTAATTGAGATGATTAAGGTCTTCTTTCCTTTAACCACTAGCCAAATAAACCTATCCTTGTATTGATATCCATTGTCACCTTTTTTGAACCTTTACCTTTTTCTTTCCTATATAGCTCATTGCAAACTAAAAAAAAAAAAATTGAAAACCATGTTATCCTAGCTTTAGGGAGAAAAGGGGCTTTGGAATTGTCTTGGGAGTGGGTTTCAAGCAAGTGTGGGGTATTTTTATTTTGTTTTGATTTGAAAGAGAATAATAGAAAAAGAGAAAAGAAAGAGTTTAAAAAGCAAAAGTTCAAAGAAAAAGAAAAAAATTGTGTATAAGCAAAGAAAAAGAAGTTCAAGCAAAGAAAAAGAAAAAAAAATGCAATAAAAGTTGTTGTGATTCATTTTCATCCTTGTAAATTCTTTTTAGTTTTGTTTCTTTGTTTCTACCTCTCTTTTAACTTGTTGGATTGCTCCCCATTGCCCCTCTTTTCTCTTAGTTTTAGCCTAAATATCTTTTTCTTATCCACCCTTTACCTAAGCCATTCATTACAAACTAATAAAGTCCTTTTGATCTTTTGATGCATGTGTATTTCAAGTTGAATGAATTAGAGTCTTGTCAATATTTGGATGTGCTAGTTACATGTGGTGTTTGAGTGTAAACACAAAATCATACACATTATGTGAGGTTGAGTGTTGTCCTTTGAGAGATTTCTATCACCTTGGTGCATTCTTAATTTTAACTTGACTACTTTTTCACTTTGCACTTTGTGATCATGTTTTCATGGATTGTTTGTTACCTTAATATCATTCTTCCATCTTTCATCTTTCTCACTTTTGTGCATTGTTATGATCCATTGAAAAATGTGTGTGCCTTGTTCATAACTTTCTTTTAGTTTTTGGTTTACTTTACTTTGAATTTTTATTAGTCTTTCTTTTAGTTTTGCCCAGGAGTGCAAATGTTTAAGTGTGGGGTATTTTGATTGGGCGTTTTTAGTTAAATATTTTTCTATTCTTCTTAGCCTATTTGACTTCTCTTGAACCTTTATTTTCTCATTCTAGTTCATTTTTTGTCTTAGGCAAGCAAGTGGGCTTAATTGCTAATTGTTGCTTATTTTCGGATTTTATGCTCACTTAACCTATCTTCCTTGTACAGGACCTACAGAGCTCTACAAAACTCTGAATGGAGCATATGAGTATTCCTTGGAAGATCAGGAAAAGATCTACATGTTTGTCAGAGATAAGCCGAGGCCAATTCTGTCATTTGGATGATCATTTTAGGCTTTGAAGTCAGAATCACTACACTTGAATTTTTGGACTACGAGTTTGATTTTATTAGTGTAAATAGCATAATTAATTAGAATAGATGGGCCTATTCATGGTCCATTCTTTCCTTCTGACTTAGTCACTATATGCTGGTGAAATTAGTGAGTGAATATTACACTACATTTGAGCATAAACATATTTGACATTTCCTTTTTAAGTTTTTCAAAATATTACTCTTATTTTCTGTTAACCATTCTTCATTGTTCTTCACGTTTCTTCATTTTCCTTTTTTGTTCTTCCATTTTTGTGCACCAATTTCGTGGGGCTTTCATTGATGATGATCATGAGAGGCTAAACAATCAATCAATCCAAGGATCCACTCCAAGAAAATGGGAATTTGAGTTCTGGTTTAGTATTTCAAATTCTGTGTGAATGTTCATTTTCTTCTTCAATCTTCTATGCAATTTTCATGATTATGAATGTGCTTAGGATTGAAAGCGGATTAGGTTATGGATTCATTTCCTAATTTCGAATTTTAATCACAGATTAGTTGGATGATATTTCAATTAGGTTTGTGATTTTAATTAATTTAGGAGTTAATTCGATTGAACTGCTTCTAATGAAATTGAATGAACTTTCATAACAGAATCATTATCTGAGAACTATGATAATTACCATTGCTTGGTTTGGTGAATTGGATTGATGCTCTTTAATCTGTTTTACATTACCTCTTATCAATTCGCATTAGTTTATACGTTTTCTGCAATTTTTACTTATCGTATGCAAACTATTTGACAAAAATCCCCTATTGTTTATTAGTGAATTGAAGTTGGAACCATATTGATAGTATCTCTGATTCGACCTAGGTTAATCTTGTGCTACAGAATTAGCGTAGTTTAATTGTTTTGAAGCGATACAACATTGCTTATCAATTAGGCCACATCTTAAATGAAAAAAGTGAGGTTTTCATGCATGGAATAACTTTGTGAGTATCACAGAGTAATTAATTATATGGATCGAAGTTGGATGAATGCAAGTTGCATGACGGCTGAGTATGAGGAAGGTGTTGAATAGTTTTTGGAATTTGCCTCCAGAAGAAGTCGATCGGACGAGGATGGAAAATATTTGTCATTTGTATAAATTGTTTGAATGGGAGACGACAATTACTAGACAACATATGGAAACATCTTCTGTGTGATGGGATTAAGAAGAATTACACGACATGGGTATGACATGGTAAATTGACAGACATGCAGAGGGGGTCCCAAACTGAAGCACTTGATGTAGACATGGGAGATCGATTAGAGGATATGATTCGTGATCTCAGACAAGAGTCTTTTGAGCAAGCACATGCCCCTATGTATGATACATTGAAAAGTGATTCGAAGAAGCTGTATCCAGGGTGCAAGAAGTCTTTGACATTGTTGTTAGCGGTGTTAAGTCTGGTTAATGTCAAGGCCATATATGGGTGGAGTGGCAAAAGCTTCAGTTCACTGCTTCACGTAGTTCAGGATATGCTTCCAGATGAAAACACGTTGCCAAAAAGTTACTATCAGGCGAAGAAGATATTGTGTCTGATGGGTATGAAGTATCAGAAAATTCATGTCTGCCCTAATGATTGCATATTGTAAAGAAATGAATTTGAAGAAATGCATAAATGCTCCAGGTGTGGGGTATCACGGTACAAAGTGAAGGACGATGGCAACTGTAGTAGTGATGAAAGCACACAGAAAGGCACCCCAGCGAAGGTGTTGTGGTACCCTCTGATCATTCCAAGATTTAAGCGTCTGTTTGCTGACGGAGATGACGCAAAGACCTTACATGACATGTAGATGGGAGAAACTATGATAAAATGCTCCGCTATCCGACTGATTCCTCCCACTAGAAGAACATTAATTGTTTGTATCTGAAATTTGGCGATGAGCCAAGAAATCTTAGGCTTGCACTTGCCAGTGATGGAATGAATACCTATGGCATTTTAAGTACTCAGCACAGTTCGTGGCCTGTTTTGATAGTCATTTACAACTTGCGTCCTTGGTTGTGCATGAAGTGAAAATACATGATATTGTCTATGATGATATCAGGCCCAAGACAGCCAGGAAATGACATTGATGTTTATCTTAGTCCCTTGATTTAAGACTTGACAAACTTGTGGGACGAGGGGATTGTCGTGTTTGATGGGTATCGAAATGAGACATTCAAGTTGCGTGCAATGCTATTTTGTACCATTAATGATTTTCTAGTGTACGGGAATTTGAGTGGAAGAAAACAATTTACACTCGTCATAGATTTTTTTCTAAAACCTTATCATCCTTACCAGTGATTGAAAACAACTTTGAATGGAAGTCAAGAGCATGAAAGTGCGCCGATATTGTTAACTAGTCAGCAGATTCTTAAGTGGGTTGAGGACATCAATACTACATTTGGAAAGACCCAAAAGAAGTTAAAAAGTAAAATTTACATATAGAAGAAAAGGTCGATATTTTTTTATCTTCCATACTGGTTTGATCTAGATGTTAGACATTGTATTGATGTTATGCATGTGGAGAAAAATGTGTGTGACAGTGTCTTTGGCACGCTTCTTAATATTCAATGCAAGACCAAGGATGGTTTGAATACTCGTTAAGATTTAGCTGAGATGGATATACGTGACCAATTACATCCAATGTATGATGGTAAGAAAATATACTTGCTCCAGCATGTCACACACAGTCACGAAACGAGAAGATAAGTTTTTGTTAGTGTTTGCGCTGTGTGAAAGTGCCACAGGGATACTCTTCAAATATTAAGAGCCTTGTGCAAATGAAAGATCTGAAACTAGTTGGCTTAAATTCTTATGATTGCCACTTCTTGATGCAACAACTGTTAGCCTTGGCGATTCAAGACATTTTGCCTAACAAAGTGAGGCATGCCATAAATCGCCTGTGCTTTTTCTTCAATGCCATTTGTAGCAAAGTCATCAACCCTATAAAGTTAGATGACTTAGAAGATGAGGCTGCAATTATATTGTGTCAGTTAGAGGCGTATTTTCCTTCTTCATTTTTTGACATCATGGTTCACTTAATTGTTCATCTGGTCAGGGAAATTAAATTGTGTGGTCCCGTTTATTTATAGTGGATATACCCAGTTGAGCGATTCATGAAGATCTTAAAAGGGTATACAAAGAATATACACCGTCCTGAAGCATCCTGTAATATCTGGAATTTTTAAACATATGATTAAGCCTGAATTAAGCACATGTTAAGCTTAGGATTAAGCTTATGATGGAGGAAATATAATTAGGCCTTGGAATCCATTGAAAGGAGGCTTAAAGGCTTGAGAAAGAGTTGAAATAGGCTGTTCTGGCCTTCGACGCGACCCGCGTGAAGTGCGGCGTGATCCGCGCCAGATGCATAAAACATGCCAATGCTGTCGGCCATCCCGCGCTAGTAGCGTGAGTACGGCGCTAGTAGCGTGGGAAGAGCTCTAGAAAACCATGTTTTCTTCTGGAGTTCCACGCCAGTAGCGTGGATGTCCACGCCAATAGCGTGGGAGCCCCGAACCTATGGCGCGACCAGCGTGAAGTTGGCGCGAGTAGCTTGGCTTGGCCGAGATCATGGCGCTAGTAGCGTGGGAACAGCGCGATCAGCGTGAGATCAGCGAAAATGTTTTATAAGAGGCCTTTTGGGCTGAGAGAGAGAGAAGAGAAAAAGGAAAGAAAGAGAAAGAGAGAGAAACCTCCATTGTTGATTTTGAGAGCTTCATATCTTCTCCATCTCTCATCTAAACACCTTAGACCCAACTGAGAAAGTGTTCAGAGCTTCGAGATCAGCTAGTGACTTAGCTTGATTCTCGAGAAAAG